>JAUMHH010147323.1:0-20277 GCA_032359455.1 Chlamys rubida | reverse complement strand
AGCATAGAATCTTATAATAATATTTGGCTGGTAGTTTCAACAGATGGAGCCGACAAAGTTTGCGAGGGAAATATTTGAAGTGCAATATGTAATATTTAATGAGAATATTTTGCTATGACTGCTTATATGTTCAGGTGAGCGATACAGGGCCTCTGGGCCTCTTGTTTTAATATAAATGAAGTTGAGGTCATGAGCGTGTGCCGAGACCTGTGGTGTGATTGGCTGGAAGCGCAGCAATTTTTCCTAAACTAATTATAACCAAACACGGCAAATGTAAAAAAAAATCTTTTTCTTTCCAGTCATTGGATATGCATCTGTTCGACCCTTCCATACCAGTACACGATTATCAAAGCGAAATTTCTATGATGTACTTGGTGTGCCAAAGAATGCTGATGCTAAAAAAATTAAAAAGGCTTATTATCAGGTAAGAGAAGATTGATGTAAATGTGTCAGCATGTTTAAAATCTGGGTACAAAAAAAAGTTTAATAAACATACTTTTACAGATGACTGGGGCAGTTATTGTTATACTTGTTTTGTTATCAGTCTTTGTAGATCAACTTGAAATTCATCAAAATGCAGTGTGCCATTTATCATTATATATTTTAAAAACTTTATCACAAAATTAAATGAATTGATTGTGATGCAGTTGAAGATAACAAATTTACCATTAATTTGGTACAAAATAGACAGAACTTAGCGTAGAACTTGGAATAAGTACAGACAAAATGTGGAATGTTTTATAGCGATCCAGTTGTTGGTTCCCTTTATCCTATATAAATACTAAGTATATGTATGACCTTATATAAACTGTTTTTATACTTTCACAAGCCCCATATATTTGCAGGATGAATGGGTACAATTTAATTATAGGAAAATTTCAGCTTTGCAAATTTTGAAAAGGTTTTCTATCATATTTTTCAGCTTGCCAAAGAGTATCATCCCGATGTTAACAAAAATGATAACAACGCTGCATCAAAATTCCAGGAGGTATCTGAAGCATATGAGGTAAATTGAAAAAATAATGCCATATTACCTGATCCTACCATATTTTACAGGTGATAAGCCCATGTCTGGCAATATGCCCACCACCCTACTTTTCCACTTTCCATGCATAGGGTGGGTGCCCGGTAATAAGCCCACCCCCTTACCTGGAGAACTGTTGCAGGTGAAAATTCTTTGTCATCCACCTGGATATGCCCTGCTGGTACACTTGTCTGTGATGAAAGGATGTAGTCTTCGAACCCTTAGATTTCAGTACTGACAGTCACACAGCAAATGTATTGGCCACTGCAACTTCAAAGGCAGTTATTCATGTGGCTGGTGAAAACACTGACACCTGATGAATATCACTGGTATTTTTTACATCAAACTTGAAAGTACCAACAGACTGCATGTAAAATAACCAATGCAGTTATTGTGTATACATATTTATTTATTTATAGGGGGTAGAAATAACGCCTTTTTGTACCATTTCTATTTTAACATTGAAGAAATAAATTACAAAAGTTCTAAGTTGAAATCATAAATTAAAAGAACTTGTGCGAAGATTTATTCAGGTATTTAAAACTTAAAAACAAGTGCCATTAGTTTTATGGAGACTTGGACAAATGTAAACACTATTTTGTTATTTTTAACAGGTTTTAAGTGATGAAAGCAAGAAAAGACAGTATGATACATTTGGGACAACAACTGATGCAGGTGGAAGAGCAGATCCAGGAGCAGGATTTGGACAACAGGGAGGTTTCCAAGGTAAGATATAAAATGACTTCAGTCAACAGTTGTGTCTGTTTGTAGTCTTAAAACACCAAGGCACTATATAGTGGGACTAAGGGAAAAAAATAGTCATAGATGGTGTGGTGAATGTCATCACAAATTGTTCCCCCTAATTTCGTCACCTAATTTCATTAAATGTGAATGCTTTACATGATATTATTTAAATTGGTTGCTGGTCATGTTAAACAGTTAAACCATATAGCACCAACTGGCAGGAAGAATAAAAAAGTGATCATATAATATTTAGATCAAGTATTTGTTAATTTACAAGAACATATCAATATATCAATATATAAAATGTTTCTCTTTAGGTTTTAACTCTTCTGACCCTGAAGAGCTCTTTCGTAAAATATTTGGAGATGTTTTTGGAAAAGGTTTTGGTCAAAGTGGTGGATTTGACTATGAAGAATCTAAATATGGATTTGCACCAGCTTCAGAGGTTTGTGAATATCTTATACTGCCTGTCATCTGATTTGTTGAGAAATTTTAAACCTTTTTTTCTTCAATTTCCATCAGACCCGCTAACTTAGTATGAATAATGCTCTTTTGGTCCTGAACAGGTGCTAATTCTTTTGGGGTTGATGTGAAATGGCATAGTTGTCATCCTCCTCTCCTCTGACTTTCTGAGGCATTTTCGACTGGTTGTCATTTCCACCAGATTAGTTTTAATCAATTATACATATGAATGTAAATGCTTATAAAACTTGCAGGTGTTAATAAATTTTGCAGGTCATGATGGACCTTACCTTCTTGGAAGCTGTGAGGGGCTGTAATAAACAGATGCATATGAATGTTGCTGACACATGTCCAAGGTGTAATGGCCGCAAAGCAGAACCAGGTTCCAAGGTTGAAAGCTGTACCCAATGTAATGGCACTGGAATGGTAATACATCAGATTTTCTAATTAAGGCTCATGAATTGACACATCACTGATCTGGTTGTCTCACTAACCAACCAGTCCTTTACAGGAAAGATTAAGCTATTAATATCCCCAAATGGGGTGGGGAGGGGAGATTTCATCTGCACAAACATTTTCATGCAATAAATCTAGTGCTTTAGTTGCATGAAACATCCTACAAATATTTATGGTTTATAGTTACTACTACTGCTCAAGTTCAATTTTGACCTGCATCTGAAATTCTTTGGCTGTCTTGGGTTTTAGCACCCAGAGTGTCAGTCTAATAAACATTGTTGAATTGTACTGTAAGACATTGTGCTCATGTTTCAGGAAACTATCAACACAGGTCCCTTCATGATGAGGACAACATGTCGGCGCTGTATGGGTAAGCGCACAGTCATCAGTAAACCTTGTAATGACTGCCGAGGCAAGGGAAGGATCGTGCTGCGGAAGAAAGTGATTGTGCCTGTTCCTGCAGGTAACTAAAGGCTTCATGGCTGCTGATTTCAACTACAGTGAATGAAAGATTTCATGAATACTGACATCCATAGTGCTTATAACTTTATATTCTCGGGGATAACATATGTGAAAAGAACGATTGGACTCCAAAATATTAAAACTAAGTTCATGGAATTGATAGGTTCTTTCTTTACAATTACCTGTAACAAGTGAATATCAATTCATAAAAAGAATGATGATTAACATGTTTTAAATATTAGGTATTCAACATTTTGTGTTTTATATATAAAAAGTGTGAAATAATGAGTTATTGTTGATTTCATTGATACTGAATCAACAAAATTTAAGCATAACTTAAACGAAATAAATCATAAGAAGCAGTGTCGAAGTACATGTACCTTCTTACCTTGAAACAACTTGTATCATTTGTGCATCAGATTTAATGATCATGTTCATGTTTGTACATAATTTTGAGAATCAATCTGAGAAAACAAATTCCAGAGTAATAATTAAATTGTGACTTTGCAGGTGTTGAAGATGGTCAGACAGTGAGAATGCCTGTAGGCCAACAGGAGGTGTTTATAACATTTAAGGTAGGCTGAAATGTTGGGTCAGACAGTGAGAATGCCTGTAGGCCAACAGGAGGTGTTTATAACATTTAAGGTAGGCTGAAATGTTGGGTCGGACATTTTATGCAGCAGAAATTAGACCTCTGTTGTAGGGTACATTGGACCACATAACAAAGATGGTAGTGCATGGCCTACTCATAGGAAGTTTTAATCACACCAAAAGCATTTAATCACACCAACAGCATTTAAATAAGTACTGTTGTGTTCTTGAACAAGAAACTTGACCTTATTGTTCCAGTCCACCCTGCTGTACAAATGAGTATCGGCTTTCTTGGGAGTTCTTTAAAAAAACATCTTCCATTAAAGAGTTATTGTCACTGCATGCCATGGAAACTGGGTTTGGGATCAGAAAACTCTGTATTCAGTTCTAACTACTATTTGTGATAAATAGGACACAGATGTTCACTATATAGGATTTGGTAGTAGAAATATTTACAACATCATCAAATTATTTTGTATTGCAGGTTGCAAGAAGTAGAGATTTTAGGCGAGAAGGTGCTGATATTCATAGTGACATTACTATAAGTCTTTCCCAAGCTGTTTTAGGAGGTACTATAAAGATTCCTGGTGTGTACGAAGATGTACTTCTAAAGGTGAGCAACTTAGCATAGAGAATGCCGTTGACATACTCCCTGTTCATAATCATGAGGGATTCC
Source organism: Chlamys rubida (assembly GCA_032359455.1). Lineage (NCBI taxonomy): Eukaryota > Metazoa > Mollusca > Bivalvia > Pectinida > Pectinidae > Chlamys > Chlamys rubida. The sequence goes on along the minus strand of JAUMHH010147323.1, from coordinate 15,862 downwards.
CCTGTTCTCCAGATCTGCATGTGTAAAACTATATTTATTTTCAAATGACAAATGACATGAAGGTTTGAATTATTTAATGTTGAAGAAAGAAGGTTATTTGTGTCAGGCTCTCTGCTATGACATAATGTCTTAGTCTTCCTGCCCTACATGAAATAGCTTAATATTATTTCCAAAAGTAGCATAGGAAAATTCTATAGTTTCATGACAGGAGACAAAATTTAACAGATATTTCTGTCAGAGTTTACAAATATTTTACTAATTGTACTAAATAATTTCAATAAAAAGTAATTTGATTGCTTTATGCAATACCATTCTAATTAAGTTTTCCTGTCAACCAAATTTCTTGTCACATGTTAACACATTTTGCTTTCTTCTATTCAGATACCTGAGGGAAGCCACTCCCATAGTAGAATCATGCAGTCTGGAAAGGGCGCTGCCCGCGTAAGCAGCTACGGACGGGGTGACCATTACATCCATCTAAAAATACAAGTACCCAAGTAGGTCATCTACTATGGTCAGGACCATAGATTCTATATATTTAGTCTTTATTATTTTGAACAGTTGAAGGAATTTCAGTATTGAGGTTCAGGGTCAATGACACAATGTTTAAAACTCCTTCTGTGGGATAATATATTCTATGTCTGTTATAAAAGCATCATTGTGGATGTTGGTGAAAAACAGGTACCATATACTTTTTTTTTTATATATTTTTTGAAGTTTTTCAACAGGTACTATATACTGGTATAAACATTATTTGTGGCAGCATGCAAGGTTGATTTGATGGACGACCTGTTAATAGTAGTTATTAAGCTGTAAAGAAGTTAAATTGTTTAGAATACAATGGATGATTGGCAGGTTACAGTGGTTCTCATCTATATAAGTAGTGAGGAATAGTGAAATCAATAACACACAATATTGTTTACAGGAAAACAGGAAATATTAAGTCGGTGAAGTTAAAAGCAAAACTGAAACTGGAAAGACCTTGGTTTATATTAGTCATTGTCTATCTTCAGATCATTAACAGACACCCAGAAAGCTTTATTGTTGGTTTATATTAGTCATTGTCTATCTTCAGATCATTAACAGACACCCAGAAAGCTTTATTGTTGGCTTTTGCTGAAACAGAAAAAGGAGTGAGTGGCACTATCAATGGAGTAGTGGACACAGATATAGGTAAGTCAGTTTTAGATGTGGGTGTAACCACATTTAATATGTGCATGGTAGAGTTAGCCTGATATTGACTTTGCAAAGAATTCAGTAGGAATTTAGGTACAAAAATGGGAGCAGAATGGATTGATCCTAAACTCTATAGCCTTCATCAGCCTGTCTGGCTATTCTTCACTGGCACCGAATGATTTGTTATATGTAATGGTAATGAAAATGATATTACCAACAGTTAATTTCAGTAGGGTATGCAAATCAAAGTAGTTGTAGGCCTGAGTGTTGTAAAAATCCCTGTACTTGATTGGTGTTGATTATGGTCCCGGAGAAACAAGCAATATGAAATCTTTTAAATCAGATATCCTGAATCGAGAGTTTTTCGTTTCAGGGACTGGTAAAAAGACTGATGCTAGAGAAGAAGCATCAGGAGAATATGTGTCTGACAGTGAAGAGAATGAATCATTTTTATTAAAAATGAAACGTAAAATATTTGGATAAAGTCAATTTTCCATGACCATAATCAACATGTAAGTCTACATTGGTGATGTTGTACGTCTGTTAATGTATTCTTGGTGAAGATTCTTTAAGTGTACTCTTAAGATCCAGATGAAATATGATTTATTATTAGTTATTGAAAAAGATTTCTGTTGTGATTCTGAAGACATTGTTTAATTTTTGGAATGCATTTATAAGTTTATTTAAATTTAAGTAGGGCCAGGTATCAGAGTTTATTTGAAAGACTAATCTTGATATTTTACATGGTCAGGCACATGACTGGACCCTTGCTTAATTTTTGTCTTAAAAAGAAAAAGAAACAAGTTTCATCTTATGCACTTAAGTTTCTTATATACTGTAAAGAATACAATATACAAAATTAAATTATGGAATTCTTTGCAGATTTCATATATAGAAACACTGTTTTATTAGAAGGATATTTATTTACAGGTTTGTGGGCTGTCGAGGACAAAGAGGGTGGTTTGCTGACCGAGATCAAAGCTATTCTGGATAAGAAAAATATCAAAAAGTCCAATTCCAGTACAGAGAAGACAAAAGAGGAAGATACTGCAGAAAGCGAAAAGAAAACAACTAAACCCCAAGATAATGAAAATAAGGAGAAACTGGAGGCAAATACAGAAAAGAAAATGAACAAAAGTAAAAGCAAGGAAAAGCCAGAAAACAGCAATGAAAGTAAGAACACAAAATCACCAGTAGACGACAGTGATGATGAAAATGATGGTAAAAGTGGTGTGAGAAGTTCGTGTTGATATACAATGGTCCTACCACACATGGTTGATAAATACATTGGGAAGCCAACCAAAAAGCTGAATCTACTTTAATGCTAAAGGGTTGGTTTGGATGTGAAGCAAGTCTTGCCTATATCTACGGTACCTGGACATTGAATGTCAACTTTGCAGAACTCGTGCATACCCAGACGTGCATGGTGTCAACTCCACAGAACTCTTGCAAATGTGGGATTTAGGATGGCAAATCTGCAAGGTTCTTACATACCTGGACATGTAAGACGTCAACTCCACAGAAATCTTAAACACTTTGGTTTAGGATGTCAACTTTGCAAAACTCTTACATGCCTAGACATGTATGGTGTCTAACTTGAAGAAATCTTACAAATGTGGGATATAGGATGGCAAATCTGCAAGGTTCTTGCATACCTGGACATGTAAGACGTCAACTCCACAGAAATCTTAAACACTTTGGTTTAGGATGTCAACTTTGCAGAACTCTTACATGCCTCTAGATATGTATGGTGTCTAACTTGAAGAAATCTTACAATTGTGGGATATAGGATGGCAAATCTGCAAGGTTCTTACATACCTGGACAGGTAAGATGTCAACTCCACAGACATATACTTGGCTTTAGGATGTCAACTCTGCAGAACTCATACATGTCTGGATGAAGGAAGGCAAATCTGCAGAACACTTGCACAGTTGGATGAGATTTAGAGTGAAGGATGAGAAATGGCTGTATTTATAATTTTCCTAAAACAGTTCCGTTGCCATGTTGTGATTTTAAATATAAGGAACCATATGAAATAGAATTACATTGAGCAAATACTGGAAAAGTTGATTGGGTGTATGTTTGAGAGGGACTATTACGCGTAATGTTCACATTGGGTGTTTATAACCACAATCTGATACACCTAAATAGATATATTGTGTACTGTACACATGTGTTAATTGAGAAACATTTTTACAGTGGAACAACATTAATCATAAAAACATAAATGGAACCTGATTTAGTCATACTGAAGAATTATATGGATTTAAATTTTGATTTTTTGCAGTTCATACACCATTTTTTCTGCTATCAAATCTATTATTTATGGAAATGAACATCCATTAAGGTTATATAAGGGAAGTATGTCTCTGAAGGGGCATTGAATGTGTAACATGTTACATAACAGACTATACTTGTTTACGTGTGCATCAATGGATAGAGTCGGTACATTTGCAGTGAAACAATGATGACTCGGACATTGTAAAAACATCCCGTATCTCCTTATAACATTGAATTAGGTAGTACTAACCTGAATGTGCTGTAATTGTTATTGATTGCGTGAGTTTGTTGTGAAGATGTTAGTCGAGATAAACTGTGATATCATAGTCTGTATCATATATTGTACGTCATAGTTTTATTTATCACATTGCTGCATGGAAGGAGACAACTAGTGTATTTTACGATCAATAATTATCACCAGAGCCTATAGCTATAGCTATTTTATCAAATACTTACTGTGTTGCTGTATCTATGAAATTTTGTGACAGTTATTCCAGTTATGAATATATGGGTCAGTAGGGAGGCACAACTAATTGATAATCAATGGGTGGTAGGATCACAAATTGAGGATTGAAAACTTTTAAAGTCGGCCTCTGGAAAAGTTTGTGGTAGACACCTAACCTACCCATATATTTATATTCCAGAACAGCTTAGAGATATACTGCAGATTCTCGTAGGTTGACTAGGAGAATCGAATCACTAATTCAACTACATTTGTATTTATTTATTCCAACTATTGAAATGGGAGAATTGATGTGCCGTGTAAGCTTGTTTTCTAATCTCCAATATGTGAAATGGATGTCACTTTGCCAAATTCTAAATGATAAAGCTTAAAGATTTTAAACTCTTTGCAAAATGTATTATGGAGCAGCACTATATATGACTCTGATTTGTTGTTATTGCTGTAGGTAGTTTGTTGCATCATTAGCAAACAATTTCAAATTGACTAGGCATGCTGTCGGTGTCCACTTTAATATGGCAATGTTGGAGATTAGTTTTACAACAAATGTTTATCCCCTTGTGTAATTATTTTCACTTTAAAAAAGATGAATGAGACCTTTGATTTATTTTGAAATTTTTGAAACCTGTTTAATTATGTTTCTATAAAGCATGCAAGACACTTTTTATGATGCTGTAATTACAAGATATCAACCCTGTTCTCATCACCACAAAAATAAGTTGTCTTAGAATGTCAATATAAAGCATTACATGGATCCATCACACTTCACCGTTTCAGTTGTAAATGGGGGTGATTTTAGAGTCGTCCTCAAAGGAAAAGAAAACAGAATGCATTAAGAAGATTTAAATTTTATTGACTTCTTGTGGTTGGAGTAAATACAATGGAGTATTGTAATGAAAAAACTGTATGGAGATTGTATAACACAATAAATGTTAGATTACTTAGTTTGTTACACTGTCATGGTGAAATTTGCCATTCTCATGCAGTCCTTTGTCATAACAGAAAAAAATGAAATGTCCACATCTTGATGAAGTAATTAAGGAGAGAGCCTGGAGAAGCGATTGCTCAGCATGGCTGTAACTGGTTCTGGCTGGTGGCAGATATATAATGGTAACTGACGTCACAACAGCTCTGAACTGTGTAGCTTCAAACAATGCTTATGTATATAGTGTTTCAATGACTTAGGCAGACTCCCCTTCATCAGATAGATGACCAGTCAAGTGTATACATGTGCTCTAGTTTGTGTGTTAACATATGAGACGACAGTTGAATTGGTAAGCTTATTTGGTTTCCCAGTGTTAACTGCTTGGTCGTAGCTTGATGTGTGTGGGAGTCTATGAGCCCCCTTTAGTGTACACACTAATCTGGTGAAGATGAAGAGTACATAATTATGATACTTAACCTTTTCACCCCTATGTAACTTTAGTAGACTCTACCATGCATTGATCTGGATGAATCCATTTTGTGGTGAAAGGGTTAAGTCATCAAAATGTCACAAACATTTCACTGGTTGTGCTATATGACCAAACATCACTAGTTGTAATAAATGACATTATTTTTTTCCATACAAAATATTCACATTTGCCACTTTTAAATAAAGAGCTTTATATTGCATGTTCCTTGGGACACCAGCATTTTCTTCAATCACTTCACTATAAAATCTGCAAGACTGCCTAGAATATGATTGAATAAATCGAAGCAGTTCTGGCCTACCAGTAAACAGTTCTAGCAGTGTATAGGCATACCAAATTATTTATCAAAGTTATAGCTTACACTAGTTGTCTTAAATTTTATGTTCATTGGATGATATGTAATAAATACTATTTAAACTTTCTTCAGTTTTCCGTTTAGTTTTTAGCTCACCTTGTCCTTAAAGGAGTATGTGAGCTTAATCTGTGACATGTCGTCTGTCAACTTTTCCTTTTTTAATGCTGCTACCAGTAGTCAAAAACAGCTGGGTGGATTTCTAAATTTGTTTTTGTGAATTTGTTTTGACCAAAGGGGCTCGATGTTGTATAGATGTACATGTAGCACATGATTTACGCAGCAAGGATTAATATTTTCCCCTAGGAGTGGGGCTACTCCCTCAACCATACAATCATACAAATGTATATATATAGCAGAGGTGATTATTTGTCAATGCCTTTGTAAGTGGTAGAACCCAGGACCTCTTGGTTTACTTGTCTGATGCTCTACCAAATGAGCTGAAGAGAAATTCTACCTTGCCAAGTCGGAAGAAAGCAACTAGCATTTTAATAGGGCGACATATTTCCCCTCCAGGAAAGAACTCTTCACAAATATTCCAGGGGTCAGCGATCCTTGTGCCACTGTAACAGTGTAGATGTTTTTTCAATGCAATGACTCGGCAAGGGATTGAACCCAGAACCTCTGGGTCACTAGTCTGATGCTCTTACCAAATGAGCTAAAGAGAAATTCTCCCTCGCCAAGTCAGTAGGAAGTGGCTTGTATTTCACCAGGGTGACATACATGCCTGTATACAAATACTAGGCATGTCGAGATGAACACAACAATGCTACTAGAACTGGTCCTTGGATCAGCCTTACCACTGTTGACTTGGTCCCAGGGTCATAACATGGAAAAAATCGAAATTCACACTCGATAGCCGACCAAGGAAGTCAGAATTGGCCCCTGAATCCATCCTATTCCCTTTAACTTGGTTCCTAGGTTGAAACATGGAATGAGAAGAAATCCTCATTTTTTAACCAAGTAAATTCATTCAGGTACCAGATTGGTCCTGCTGGAGACTGCGTAGTACTGAAGTCATTACATGGAAATGGTTGAGCTACCCACCTTTGAAGAATTTTAACAATTTGTAAGCAAAAGAGACAAATACGCTCATGCTATCTGGAATGGCCAGGGCATAGTGGCCAATCATTGCGGACTTAGTCCAAGGGTCCCTATAACCATTTACACATACATACAGATCTTGACCAAATTGGCTTTTGAAACATACTTTGTTTGCATAAAAGGTACTTTAAAGGGCCCTACATCAAAGTTGTAGGCCCTCCATCATCACAGTGTCAATCACTACACACTTTGTTTTCCGAGAATATCTAAGAATCCTAACAATTTCAGAAATTCATATAGGGATAAACTGTTATTTGTAGATGGTTATAGGGTTAAAGTTCCTAGGGTCAGGACACTGAAAATATAACAAGGAGATCTACTGTCAAAATACAATGTATGGCCCTTTCTTACTAATCAGGGATTTTTTGTAAAGGGTACTTAATGAATACCTTACATAAATCAAGTTATATTACCTGGAGCCCCTAAACAAAGATGACAACCAGTCGAGATCAAGATCATAAATATCACAGGAAGACGTTTTAAAAAAATTGGGTATTCAGTTTGATGCTTAATGGTATTTTATGGATATCATATATGAATTATGCCATATTTACCTAATCCCAAAACCAAAGATGGCCATTATTTGAGACAAAAGTCACTTACTTTCAAAAATATATTACTGGGGTTTATGGATGTGTATTTTCTAAATTTACTCAATGTAGATTCAACGGAACTATATAATTCTAACAAACCCGCTACTGTAGCTACCATCGTAGTGTCCATACTATCATATATGCTGTCAAAATGAATATCTGTCCTTATTTAAAACATTCCAAACAGTTTTAACATTTTGTCCCACGAAATAGGAATGGACACTGTCAGACTGATAATGCTTTCTTGTGAGCTTGATAAAGGTTTACAAGGCCTACATTTACATTTGCTTTACACCTTGCTTTAACCATGAAAATGATGTACATGTATACAAAACCAGACAAGCCAGTGTTTCAAAATTAATCTTGAAATAATCAATAAAAGTTCAAGGAGATAACTAGCACAGAGCAGGTATGTGCATTATATAATTGTGACTGGGTGTTTTTCCCGAATCCCTCTGTTAGTGGTCACACTGGTGACTACAGGTGGTTTTTAGTCCAGCACTCTAAACTCTAGTCAGTATCTACATGGTTCACTACTGACACACTCCTCCCGGAACTTGTCCTTTAGTCTTCCTTAGTCCAACCCTGATTGTTAAGGAAATTATCATTCACAGTACCCAGGTCCTATGTGGTGCCAATGTAACCAAGGTAAGGTCCCTTTTCACAAGTTCCTCTGCTAGGATTTGAACCCTGGACAGCAGATCATTAGTCCAGTGCTCTACTGATTGAGCTAAAGGGAAATTCCCTTTTACCCAGTCAGTAACAAGGAACTAGATGATGCATCACTGTGACATAGAGAAGTTCCCATTAACAGCATCCCTTATGACCAATTAGCGATAATCAGGAGTACAATAAAAAAAATAGCCATGTACACCATCAGTCTACAATTTGTGATCTAGAACAGAAATCTCCTCGGTTGATATGCTGTACTCTTTCCAGTCTGTCATTATTGGTAAAATGTTACAGCAATTCATGGACTGTCATTTTATATATTAAATTTGTTTACATTTGAGAACAACCATATTTCAATGCATTGATTATCTTACAATGGTACTACCACGGTACTTTGATGGTTTAGTTCATTGATATCTTACAATGGTACTACCGCGGTACTTTGATGGTTTAGTTCATGAGCTCGTTGAACTCTTTGCCAATTTTGATACTGATACAACTATTTTTCAACGAAACGTTAAAGTCAACAGTCTGTCCTGTTGTAAATTCAATGGAAGATTTTAACATAACTGCAGCTTGTTTCCAATGGGAAGTTCCGTCAAGTGTTGTAAACTTCAAGCCGTCTGCCAGTTCAAATTCAAACCAGTACACCACAGCAGTAAGATGACCTACATCAGTCATGGTGACCTTCACCTCCTGTGTCTGCTCAAGAAAGGATGGTGGTTCATCGCTATGGAGATGTTCATTGAGGTCGAAGTGCATCAAGACAAATGGGTCCGACAGTCTGACATGCGATAATGTTGACAGGTCGATATCTACATGGTTTGTCATCTAAAATAAGAAGCACAACATATAAATGCATTGTATATTCATGAACTGTTTGAAGCACAAAGCAAGTAGTAACATGATTGCTACACTATGTACATGTGCAAATGACATAAGCATGACTATTTTCTGATAAATCACCCATTATGGTTCTCTTTGTAAGATAGGGGTTGAAGTTTCATGGATCTTTGCACTTTTGTCACTGGTCTAGTTTGAGACAAAAGAAATCCTGAAACAACACTTTCACAGACAAAAATGCTTGATTTCTGATAATGTTACCTAGTCAAGAAAAGTTTTAATACTGAAAGATCTTTGTTGATGAAATAAATTTGAAATTTACACTGAAGATTCAGCAAGGAAAGGGTGGTCATGATATGCATTAATTGAGTACCAGGTATATGATGTTAACTTAGCCATTTATCTGTCCAACCATATGCATGCATTCAAGCAGGTGCCTGTTCCCTTTGTTTCACACCTGAAACTTCTAAACTGTTTGTGGTAGCACCAACTTTCTACATACATTGAACAGTTATTTTTCTGTTAAATTATGCTATTTCTTCCATATTCATACCAAGAAAATCTTGTTTGGAAGTTTTGAAATTATTTCCAGTGATGTAGCTTAAACTAGTAGCTAAACAATCTTAATGACCATTACCACAGTGGATAAGCCCCCTGCTTTCTAATCAAGAGGTTTTGGAACTTTAATCTCCAAAGTGGAGATATTTGTTGTGAAAAATAAAATTGGCAGATACACATTATCAATCCTCAGTCACATTTCATTTAACACTGAGTCAATGGAAACTTTTGTGTCATGACTAGGTTTCTTAAGTAACAGCTCCAGGTTGTAAGACATATATTATCATTCAGCTATGCCAAATTTCACCCTTGACCTTTCAAAACAAATTTGGCCAGTGTAGAATTTGTTTATGTACCACACTTATACCAGTACTGTTAACAATCAATGATTCTAACTCACAAAGACAAAACATTAGCAAGAATGTAAAATTTACATTACATTTACTAAATGCAACTAACAAATTAGTCAATGAAATATTAAACCACTATACTATTGGCTTAGTACTATTTAGCATAGCACATGTAGAAACTAGAAACTGTACCCAATATCAAAGTGAGTAATTATCAGGAGGAAACAAACAAAAGCTTATTTCATATGATTTAATACGTACATTATGGACGCTGGCCTTTAGTCTCTGTATCCATACCATACAATAATATACTAAAATCACTAATTGTACGAACTTCTGGTGTGCAATGTTCTGGTGTTATGTAATAATTTTGATTACCTGGAAATCGTTCATGTACTTAGCAATGTTGTAGCCTAGTGTGCGTTCATTGATGACGGCACTATCCCCGTGTAACATTTCTGACTCCACACACAAACCATGGATGGTGACCCTGCCAGGAATGATAACTCCTCCAGCACACAGACAGGTGGCTCTGTGTGGGATAAAGAACAAACAGTGCAGAAGGTATATAGTCTATGTCAATGTTGAATTTTGACCATAAATAGATTTATTGTCAGTTCAATTCCTGCTATCATAAGAAGTGTATAGCTAGACCTACCTGTGAGGTACACTAGCTTGACCTATCTGATAGGAGCACTAGTTTGACATACATAAATGTAGAAGCTTGACCTATATGTGCGATGTACTAGTCTTGACCTAGCTGATGAATGTACCAGCTTGACTTACCTGAGAAGTGTACTAGCTTGACCTACATGAGAAGTGTACTAACTTGACTTACCTGAGAAGTGTACTACGGTAGCTTGACCTACCTGAGAAGTGTACTAGCTATATATAGTTTGACCTACATAAGAAGTGTACTAGCGTGACCTACCTGAGAAGTGTACTAGCTTGACCTACATAAGAAGTGTACTAGCGTGACCTACATGAAAGGTTTACTAGTCTATGTGAGAAGTGTACAAGCTTGACCTACATGAGAGATTTACCAGCTTGACCTAGCTGAGAAGTGTACTTAATTGACCTATCTGAGAAGTGTTCCAGCTTGACCTACATGAGAAGAGTATGTGCTAACTTACCTTTGGTGTTTTCTGACTTGACTTACCTAAGAAGAGCTATGTCCTCGAGTACTTGCTGTTTAAGGATACCACACTGTTCAATGATGTCGCAGAGGATAAGTTGACACTCTCCCTCAACCTCTGAAAGATTTGAGGGTTCCACAAGCAGCAATCTGTCACGGTCTATACCATTCACCGACATCAACTTCCGTATAACATCATGCAGTCCTTCCCTTACTATTACGATGCCATGATGATTACTTCCCTTCAACGTTTGTAAACAAAGGGGGGACAATCCACCACAAAAGTCGAGGATTCTGAGGCTGTCAACACTGTTGAGAAGTGACATCTGTTTGTCTATGGCTTGAGAGAACATTTTATTGTAATACAGATTGTTCAGTTTGTCTATCTCTGTCCTGTCCATCAAATATTGTTCTGTGACCTGAGTTGGACAGATGACATCTGCCATGGGCATGTATGATACCGAGTCATCGTTGTCATGGCAACAGTGACAGGACACCAGCCACAGACAATTTTCTCCCAGACTGAATTTCACATGAAGTGAGTCTCCCTCTCTGATTATAAAACCATGTTTTGTGTCTGAAAAGTATAACGTAATTTTTCAAAACAAAAACAACCTTCAGTATTAAATGAAGTTCAAAATTACTTAAGTTTCAACAGATCCATTTAGTTGGAATAAAATGATTGAGAAATAGAAATTCAGTAAAATACTTAAAGAATACAGCACACCATTATCATAAATTAAATGTTAAAACATTGTATTAGTTCTCCTTTGGTGAATAGGATGGCTGGAAAAGTCCAAAAATCTTTTATTGTACTAGTTGTATATTTCAGTAAGGTAAATGAAGGAGCATCAACACAAGGATTCCGTTAAGGTTCTGATGACGGTAGGCCTAGCCTACTAAAACATGTCAACAATAAAACGTCTACCTTAACCTAATCCTGGTGTTGATGCTCCTTCGTTTACCTTACTGAATTTATTACTTTAGGATGGAGCTCTGTTTGAATACCCTTGTGATATCCACCTCTGATTCCTGTACCAGACAGACCGCAGACCATTGGCCGTATTATATTTGTGGCTAATTGTGTTGGTTTACCAACATTTTTATTCTATTTTTTCATAGTTGTATATTTGAGATCATTATACAAAATGTACTAACATCACTGTACCCAAAACGGGACACATTTCAGATAAATATAAATGTATTTTAAACCATACTATCAATTCCAAAAATGTTTGTTCATTTTTCATCAAAAGATACCATTCATTTTTCATTTCTATTACAAGTTGCTGATGGTGCGTGGTTTTATAAATAGAATGTGAAATACTATCAGGGTCACATAGGCCCTTTAACAGGCCTAGGTGTTACTATACCCTTAAAGGCACACTTTGGTATTTTGGCTAACATATGGGGATAAACGATCAATACCAGCAGGAAGTTATATATATTTCAAACTTATTAGCGCAAAAGGGGGTTCTGATTAAATTGTTTCTCCAAAATATCATTAGTTTTTATAGCATGGACTTTTGAAAATGATATCCAAGTAAATAGTGTTACATGACAAGTAAAGCATGAAAGTTTTGTTTTGGTCTTTAAATTTTCAATATAACGAAAACCAGCAGCCAATAAAGCTAATATACAATTAAATTGTCATAAAAGTATCATCAGGTGAAAGCTGCATACATAAAAGTACTTCTATGTATCGCATAATAGTTTCTGGGCCGTTTTCCCACAAGTGTCCCGTTTTGGGTACAGTGAGGTTAGTTGTATATTTAAGATCTGATTTTCAAAACACAAATTATTAGTGCAGCAAATGTTCTTAGCATTGTTGACATTTACCATGAGACATTCCACAACAGCTTTGTTGAAAATGAGATGGTAGTACAGGGAATATTGCCTGTTCCCAGCAGTTCTCCATGGATGGGTTCGTCGTTATGGAGACGTCATCGTCAAGGTGAAGATCAAACCAGAACGCGATAGCATCCAACTTTCCAATACTTGTGACGGGTAGAGTGGCCTGCCATTCTATTCCACTGGCTATTATGTCCAGTTCCTACAAGCAAACAGATGAACTTTCTACACATTTTTTTTTTTCGTTATGATTTAGCTTTTACAGCAGCTGAATCCCATATTTGGACAAAGTAGTTCTATATAACTCAGTTGAACATTAATTTTGAATATTGTTTATACTGTATCACAAGAATGCAACCAATCAATGAAGTATGTTGATGTTATGTGTAAGAAACAAATGATATTATAGGTTAAAATGGTTGTACATTGCTGATAAGCAATAAATACAGAAACACAACATCCAACATCCTGCAAAGTCCTGCAAAGATATAAACACTCTCAAACTGAAACATGGTAGGGACTCCTATGTGTCAGATAGGCTAGGTTTATCGGTTTGATTAACTACTAGTGCCACCAGGTCACATTTGGAGTTAAAACCAATAATGTCTCTGGGTTGCTTTTGTAGTCCCAGCTACTAGTGCTGCTGAGTCACATTTAGGGTAACAACTACTCATGTCACAATCATTTGTATTGCAAAGTCACACTTTGAGTCTCAACCATTAGTGTTGCCAAGGTTGGATTTGGAGTCAAATCCACTAACGTCTCTAGATCACATTTGGAGTCAAAACCACAAGTGTCTCTTGGTTGGATTTGGAGTCACATCCACAGATGTCTCTGGGTCACATTTGGAGTCGCAATGACTAATGTGTGGGTTACATTTAGAGCTACAAATACTAGTGTCTCTGGGCCACATTTAGAGTTGCAACTGCTAGCGTTGCTGGGTTACATTTGGAGTCACAACCACTAGTGTCTCTGGGTTACATTTGGAGTCACAACCACTAGTGTCTCTGGGTTACATTTGGAGTCACAACTGCTAGTGTCTCTGGGTTACATTTGGAGTCACAACTGCTAGCGTTGCTGGGTTACATTTGGAGTCACAACTAAAGGTGTATGCTGTTGTAGTGTTTCCAGGGGACTTACCAGAGGATCATTGAAGTTGATGCAAGTGAGAAGAGAGGGCTCTGACAACATCTTGTACCCCCGGCGAAGGCGAGTGAGGTTCTCTGTGGTGTAGGGTTCATCAGCCACAGTACCAGTGGTACACACTATACTCACGCCTCCTATGTCCAACTTGTGTAACCCAGGGTAAAGAAACCTGCCCGTATACAAATGCATCAAACTTAACAAAGAAGTCTTGGTAACAAACTTCATATACAACATATACTGTACTAGACTGCATAAACAATCAAACACATTTTTGCAATAAATTGGTTAACACAGCTAAGTTCATGTGAGGACAGATGCCACTGGTGGTGGAGCCACTCAACAGCCATTTTAAAATCCAATTCCACAGAAATGTTATAACCTGGAATCAGCACTATGACACTTTATTTGGTCAGATATTTCTGACAATTTGATAATAGTGGGCCCAAATTCTATGTATACTCCAAAGCTACTTACTTTATCATAGCACTTATCCAAGATAAGTATATTGCAGCTGAATTGTAAATAACTTTTTGCGTACACTGTGATGTAAGTCAGTGTATTATAGCTGAATGTCTTATATTCCATAGTACAATAGCAGTGTAACCTGTCTGTGTTGGATATATTTGGCTAGCTTACTCAGGGTTCAGTTTATACAGAATCACTGATGTTAAGTATTAACGTTCTGTGTATATATGTATGTAAGTTAAATACACATTGAAATGTAGCACTGATATCAGAACAGGAAATATAGTAAATGTCCTAATTTAGATTTAATTATTAACAATGATATACAATTTAAGTTAATACTTTTGCAAAAATAGTGAAGCAAAGAAATAGAGATGGCTGAAATGAACAGGGTGTAATAATATGGATTTAAATACTGAAAAGTTGTATAATATTGCAGGTGTAAAATTTCACCATTTTGTTTCCGGAACCTGTTCGCGGGGGTTTATTTTTCGCGAATCACAATTTATTGAAGTCTTTTTTAGAACACCTCGCTAATAGTTCCGAGTGCTTATCAAATTCAATTGTTTGTTGTTTGTTGAGTTGTTGTCATCCATCTATGATGACCTAAAAATACAATGATAATCTGCCATTTTGTTATATGTGTGGGGGTGAGTCGAGTAAGGACGACCCGTATGGATTCCAGACAGGAGTGGCAGTACGGAAAGAGTTATACAGGAAATGATTTAGACAGGTCAGATTTGTTTATATCAATTAATTAAGAGATAGAATGCTAGGACCTGATATAAAATCTGGTGCAGGGATCCAGACTAAAGAGGGGCTGATTTAGACTGTTTATACTAAATACTGAAGCTGAAAAGTAAATATACCTGTTCTGTGTGCGGATGGCTTCCGATTCCACTGCACAAATGTACAGGGTAGCTCCACTTGGTATCACCTTGGAACGCTAAACAGATCAACATTCAAACTATATCTATTCTCTTTAATATGTACCGGGTATGTACAAATATCCAAACAGGGAATTTTTTCTTTCATGTCTAAATATACACTAAATACATTGTACATCATTTTTACAGTAATAAAAAAAAACTCACACAAGTCAAATATGCTTAATATACAGATACTTTGGAACCGACTTACAATATCTGTACTAATATTGAATTCTTATGACGATTCATTTAAATGTTACATGAAATTCATAATTTTGATTGAAAATGGTTTTTTTGGGGGTAACAATTTCTATCCCAATTAACATTTTCTGACTCCTTATACATGGAAGTCATATAATATTACACAGACATCTTTAAAAATGTTTGACTTAAAGATGGTATATCAATTAAGGATTAATATAATATAAAAGCCTTCAACTTAGTTATACCCATCTTCCCTAGCCAAGTGTTCGCTCCGTATACACTCCACTTACCCTTGGCGGATATAGCCGTGTTTACATAATTCCCTCCACTG
>JAUMHH010147312.1:3218-20279 GCA_032359455.1 Chlamys rubida | reverse complement strand
CAGTAGCCGTATGATGGTTTCAGTAGCCGTATGATGATTTCAGTAGCCGTATGATGATTTCAGTAGCCGTATGATGATTTCAGTAGCCGATCCTGATCAAGATGACCGAGTTGTGTATCCGAGACAGATACAAAACAAACCGTATGACACCTCTCTTCTCTCAGTGTTATTACACCTCTCTTCTCTCAGTGTTATTACACCTCTCTTCTCTCAGTGTGTTATGCGCGTCTGTTTTCATCTTTCAAAGTCAGTTTAGACTATAATCTTTGAGTCCCTTAAAGATTCAACTTACACAACTCTGCTGTGCTGCGCCGATGACGTTGATTCTCTCCTCGCTTAAAATTAAAAAAAAATTGTCGAAATCTGTGAAACTTTTAAATTTAGAGGTTTTTATATAGAGCTACCTTCCTCCTTCGACCAGACCCATGCTAAGGGGATGGATCGAACGAGCAAGGATTTCATAGTTTTGGCACCCAATACGGGCACGTGATACTGCGCCCAGCATCACTAGCGCCTGCACCCGATATTACCACGGATGTTACCTTCCCTGAGAGGATACTCTTAGCAACATGCTCGTCGACAGTGGTCACGTGTTTCATCTCGACGGACACGCACCAGACTGAGCTAGCGTGTACGCTTATGCAAATATTAATGTCAATGTACAGTAACATACATGATAAGCAGTACATACATGTAAGTAGGTAACATGTTATGACAGTGTGTGATGTATGGTATGAATGAAAAATATGCAAATATGTGTCCCCCTGGTGTTAAAGGCTGACGTAAAGCGTCAGATGGACCAAGGATTGAGGTCCCCGGATGTGGGGTTTTCTTGTCTCGGTGTCGGTGAACTGTGATAACTGCGTGAGTCACTGACTACCAAAGCCTTGATGATGAACCATGTTTAAATGAATCCTCGTAAACATGGACTTGTAGAAATACAATTACAGTAGTACATTCAGACTACGTATGTATGGGGAGAGGGTTTACACATAGGTATTACATGATAACACTCAAGGAACATAAAGTGTTAAAAAACTGACCTAACTAAAAGCACCGGTTGAGTCATAAATATGGCAAGGCAGCGTAATATTTATTCATGGCAAAATTATCCAAAGTTAAGGGCTTAACGAACTTACATGTTTACTTGTGAAAAATATTTGTATTCTCCCATAACCTTTGGCTTTTTAAGGGAATACCATCGACTTTTTTTGTTATTTTTTAAAGTAAAACGGCGCTAAGAAATCTATATAAAAAGCAAAAATTAGTAGCGTAATATTTGACGCCACGTGTTAATGACGTCATGCTTCACAATGAGGCTGCGCGTCATTTTGAATTAGGTTTCTCAACGTTACTTGTCCGTCTGCTGTGATCATCTTAAAACAATTCCTTATAAAACTGATATCAATTGTTTTGTTGCGTAAAAACCATAGTGAATGTAGCAAAGTCATACGAAAACAAACACTAACTGTCTTGTCTTCTGTATCATCATTAAAAAAAGAAAAGGAAAATGTCTCCCCATTTAAAAAATATATGCAACTCTCGTTTTCACTGAGTTATCAGAAGCTCTACAACTCAAATGCTGTTTTCTAAAGCAATGGTGTACATTACGCTGGTTACCTAGTCCTCGTTTATCCAAGAATCAGGATATTGGATGGTTTTATTTGAACGTATCGATAGTATATGGCTAAAAGGTCTTAACAAAATGAAAGTTTTCTCTTCAACAATTATTATACAAATTGTGATAGCGACAATACAAATACATGTTTCTATTTTAACGAAGTATGGATGAACGTTTTACAAGACACGAAGTATATAACTGTGTTTGACAAAGCGTACCTTGTCCTAATTATATCAGCAGCTTGTTAGTGTTAACATTTAACTTTGCACCCATAATTAGAGATGAGCTGCATATATGATGCAGACTAACATGTATAACTGGTATAACTGCAGTAACCGTGGTGAAAATGAAAAACAAAAATAATATCAATGCTATGGATCGTTACTCAAAGTTTCATTAAAACAAATTAGCTGACTTGAAAATTAATTATTTCATCGCAATCCCGGCCCAGTGTGATTCAAGTGTATGGTGATGACGATGTTCTGTGGTATCATGACATCACGATCGGTCTGAGCCTGCCATAATACATATCTAAACATATCTAGCTTATGCTTGGACAAGCCCGTAATATAACCTCCAAAGCACGGAAGATAGCGACTGGGATTACAGCGGCTCTCCCCAAACAAGTACGCCCGTCCAAGTCGACAGTGCGCGCCCAGCACATCACTCCGCCGACATGGAAACGTCGTTATCCAGACGTATTATGGGGATAACATCTAGATCCAATGTAATTTTTCAGTCTGACGAAGTTGGAAGAAACAGACACAATCACAGCAGGAAGTGATGTACGGCGAGTAGTTTACATGGGTCGCATACATTCAAAGATTTATCAAATCTTTGGGGGATTAATCTACCAGAAAAGATTCGGCGCTGTTCTTATGAATCGGAATTTAAAGACGAGTTCCCACTGATTCTCGCAAATGTTTTACCAATCAAATAATTGAAAGCGTTTTCGATAAAAAAAAAATCAGCACCAAAGAAGTTCTGAGTTTCCATAAATACCACCGATGGAAGAATTATTTCAACACATGTTCTAGAATGATAAAAAATAGAGTTACATTAGTGTGTACTCAAAATACGTAGCTGCATTTAATTGAACCATTAGTAACTATTAAAGTGGAAATCAGCACCACAGACTCCAATTACACCTAGATTTTGAGTTCTACTTGTAGTAAAATTTTGGACTAATTCTAATCCTTTTGCGCCTGACGCGGAATATACGCGGAATGTCCACACCCTCTCACTTTCAACTCCCCTAAAGTTGCGTGGGAGTATATGAGGATAGGACGTACAGCATCAAACGGACCTGGGTACGTTATCTTGATGTACATGGTACACTTTTATCTACAGAACGAATCCAATGGATAGTGTTCATTCCAGTGACTTTTATTGAATTAGAATAGAAAATGCAGACATTTCTGAGGTTATAGATAAAGTCCTAATAATTGGTCCTATTGCGGGTTCTAATAGTTCGACCACAAGGTATGATGTGTCCGTAAGTGTATCTGACCCCGTCGCTGGGTCCTAGGGGGGCCTGGTGCCCGCTTTATTACTATCATCTCTCATGCTATACAATATACAAAAAACATAAAAAGTATGGGTGAATATATTGACTATACACGTCAGGCAAGGTAACAACTGAGAACCCTTGAATTAAAAGACATCCGTCATAATACCAAAAATAAGCGATATCTCCATTAAGTGCCACAGTGTGATGTACAACAGTACTCAGTGAAATAACGTAGCTGATTGCAGGGGTTCGAACTGGCCCAACAAACAGTTAGACTAAGCCAATAGGAGTTGGGACCATGTGCTGTATAGTGAACACTAACATCCGGGATATAGGGAACACTAACATCCGGGTTATATTGACAACATAGACACACTGAATGGAGTATGTTCGACATGTAGCTAAATATACTACTGGGAAAATTCCAATTGAAGAGATAACATGTTTTTTATTAACTTCGTAATAATCTGAGAGGGTTAAGTTAAGGTTAAGAATCTGTAAAAGTACAGAAAATGTACACCGCGCTGTATAGTTAACGAATATAAACACCAACGCTAACTCAATAAGCAGCGGACACTCTCTAACCAGATACACTATCGCTACCTAGGATCGCCACTTCAATATTTATTAATACTTGGTTAGGATTTGTGTATGACTGGAGACACGACATCGCTATCCGTTATACTTTAAGTAACAACTGTAATCTAATCAAACCAGCAATGCATTTTGCGAAGATGGCGTGTCTCGGTACACTTGCCGTGGGGTCGGGGCAGGCATCCTTAATGGCGAGAGCCGATCGAGCTCTATCTCGCGGAAACGGATAATTACAGACCGACAATCTGATTATAAAACACTACTCTGTGTAAATCGGAGGAGAGTTCAGCCATTGCTGTGTGCAGTACTAGGTGTTTTTCGCTCGGTGACAGTATATACAGTAAATACGTTCCCCAATACAGTGCCTCAACCGTTCTAATGTAACGGAGAAACTGGATTATACACGGGCGATTTACAGAACCACTGTACAGAATCACCGAATGGGGACTGTGCATAAGACAACGCCGCATAAACGAGAACAATTAAAAATTGAAATATAAGCAAAATTGTTTCAGCAAAGCCATTTAAGCGATCTCGCGCTCGTTGGAAGTACGTTGGAGACGCCGTTACACTTTAGTGTCGCCATTAACACCATGACAAATCGACTTCCACAGATAAAGGCGACAAGACATATCGCTTTCTATATGATTGTAAAGTAAATAGAGCTGTTTTCAAAAATATTGTCACCGCTGATTGCTTAAGATACCTATCATAATGTTTTAACGATGGCTATAAAACAATCATTACAGAAGGTATCTACAAATAATTACCCGAGATACCTACACAAGTCGCGGTATATGGCTGTTTTATAGTCCGTACCGTCCGGTTATAGCGCCATCCTCTGCCTTATTGAACAGCTGATCATGTTATCGGCAGGTTAGGGGGAATCTTGGAACGTAATGTGTCAATTTCAGATAGGTATTAGATTTCTGTTCTCTATCTAATTTTGAAGTTTTTAGTTCAAAATGTCCATAAAAGAACATCATTTGTAGAATTATAAGTCAAAATTGGATTTATACAATCTGTGGACGTTTTTATCATATTTGTATGTCTTACCACGTGTGAAGGAAGCATCACAACATCTACAGTAAATACAGCTACACAACATCTACACAACAGCAACAGTAAATACAGCAACACAACATCTACACAACAGCAACTGTAAATACAGCAACACAACATCTACACAACAGCAACAGTAAATACAGCTACACAACAACTACACAACATCAACAATTAATACAGCTACACAACATCAACAATAAATACAGCTACACAACATCAACAATAAATACAGCTACACAACATCAACAATAAATACAGCTACACAACATCAACAGTAAATACAGCTACACAACATCAACAATAGTGAAATCAATTAAATATTAATGAACATATCAAAAAAGGAAACATTAAACACGCAAGATCTATGGTTTTAATTAAATGTTATCTTACCTCACAGCAAACCAGAATCGCTTTAGAACTTGTTTACTTTGATTCCAGTGATCTGCCCTACCTGAGTTACCATCGCCTATTAGAACAGTCCAAGAATGTGTGTTACTTATCTTTTCATGGTTTGTTTGTGTGACAACAATTAGGAGAGGTTTACCCATTGATGCTAATCACGTGATAATGACGTCACACGTAATTCTCATGCAACCCAACATGAAACAAACTAATTCATCTCCATTGAAAAAAATATTAAGAAAGACGGTGTTAGGAGCGCTTCACAGAATGGTAAAAAAATTGGTAATAAATACCAGTTTAAGCTGCCCAGTGTTTCTAACACAAACAGATCGGTTTGCGACGCCTTTAGGGATGTATTTTTTTCAATTTATGAAAATGTGATGGAGTCCATCTGCGTCTTTGTGGGAATGCTTAATTTGACTTGACTATTGCGAGCGCCACTTTAGGACTGATGATTAATTGTAGGAACGTTCAGTTCTAGCCCCGGAGCCTGTTACGAGCCAACAGAACCGCATATTTTGGAACGGAAATTTCCCTAGCCTCAAAACATTATATTAAATGAATATTTGCGAACAAAATTACCAAACTTCTTCCTCCTACGTTTTCTGGTGACCTTGAATGGGAGAATACATTAAGGAGGACTGGGCCGTACTTTGTTGTACTGAAATTGTATCATTAGTGTTTTTTACTTGCGTCTGTTTTTCACTATTATTTCAACTGTTTCTAGAAAGACAGAAAATTCTACATATCACGGATAAATATTAATATAATGCAAGAATTTTGATTAAAACAGTTTAATTGTTTAAAATATTTGGATGTTGTATATCCTGATGAACGGTATTTATTCGTTAATTTAATTATCAAGTATAGATATTTTAATTTGAATAATTCTTAAACACTGAAACTGCAATAAATACAAGAGAATTTCAAATTTCATCAAAATATAACGAGGAAGTCTCAACTTCCGGTACTTTACACTCAGTTACAGTTAGTTTCATAGTTTATATGGGTCAAAGGTCATGACCATTTCTAACAGATGGTACCAAGTTGTGTTAACTTGTGTACCAAACCGTATTGTGTACCAAACCGAGTAAAGTTGTGTACCAAACTGTATAAACTGATTATGTGCAATGATCACGCCGTGTAAACTGATAATGTGCAATGATCACGCCGTGTAAACTGATTATGTGCAATGATCACGCCGTGCAAACTTGTGTACCTAACTGTATACACTGATTATGTGCAATGATCACGCCGTGCAAACTTGTGTTTCAAGTCGTGTTGTGTACCACGACCTGTACATCTGTGTACTAAGTTGTATACACTTGTAAACAGGCACGACTTGCACAATGTTCTTTACGACAAAAGTAATTCCACAAATAGAAAACAGCGTGATTAAAGCGGTGAAATTTGATAGAAGCCAGACAGATGTAATGGCGGATGCCTCCGTGATTATTGACGAATCAATAACTCGGTAAATTTTTGTGTAACATGAACTTGTCTACACTCACAGAAATGTCTCGTGTTCAAAAACTAACATAATATATTGAAAATATTATTCGTTATTTTCATACGATCCTTTAAGGTTACGCTTTCGCTCGCAAACGAACTCCACGAAGGGAGAGACATTGGTGCATGGTCGTTAAAGAATAGGTTACACTAAATCTTTTAGATATTGTAAGCACCAAACATGTAACATCATTGTCAGACGCCCTCGGTCTGCTGATGTTTTCACAGAAATCTAATTTGATCAGAAATACACAATGGATCTACCGAACCTCCATCATCAGAGAGAACTGACACCGTGTGTGTTTCTAACAATCTCTGGGAGTTAGAGGGAGCCACACTTATAACGCTAATATCCTGTTGTAGACGGCGCGGGGTAGAAACGTGTGAACGAGGATGTTAAAACGTATCATTTTTAATAAACGTTATTGCCTAACGCACACATTACGTATTACTGCCGGTGTAAGTATCGGCAGACACACGACATCAAACGCCGCTCATCTTTACTAAAATATAGACATGGAAGATATGTACAATGTATCGCCGGGGTTAGCTTGTTGTATCCGAGTTAGGGCGGAATTAACGTGTTTTACACGTGTAGCGTATCTAGCTGATGTCTATATCAGAAAAAAAACAAGAACGCAACGAGGGTCGTAGAATTTCTCAGCAAAATAAATGTTATTGTTTAAATTCATCGGCGAATTAATTGCTAAATTTATATGTATTAATCAGTTAATTAACTGCAAAGTCTAAATTATCAGTAATAGATTACCTTTGACCTTTGTCTGACCTTTGTCTGACCTTTGTCTGACCTTTGCTAGAATGTCTTATTACACTAAACAGATCATAGTGTAACTCGTATTATTATAAAAGACTTGTAGAATCTGCAACAATGCAAGTACTTTAAAACAACAACAAACAAACAAACATGTTGAGCCTAGGGCCATGCTCTATAACAGAGTGGTCGTGAACTGGGACACAGAGCATGTATCTTCATTAGCTGTACTTTCGGCTTGCTTCCAATCTGCTTCACATGTGATACATGTACGTGTAACTGTGGCTGACCTCCGTCTGACCTTTGTTAGAATGTTAGAACCTTCTGTTGAATGTCAACTAGCAGCGGACACGGCGTAGAAGACGAATCACAAACAATATCGTCGGTTCCTTGTGGTTTTATGCTTAACTAAAAAATCACGGTATGCAATGCATTTTCTAGCATTGCTGTGTCTGTGAATACGAAACTAAGCTACAAATTGGCACCTGAAATCTTTTACAGGTTCCGCTGACGCCTGCTAATAATGATGACAACAGAACCCGGCATAATGTGTCATCAGCGCAAGTAAAACCGCGTAATGTCAGTTCTGGGACTCGTTCTGTTCCCCGCCTCACAGCTGCACACAATACGACGTATTGTATACGTCAGCTTTCTATATAGGTACCGAGGTGTCGCCAGGCACCATGCAACCCATACATACGACATCTTCACTAACGTTGTGTAACGCCATTGGGTTCTTTCCCTGTGATTTACTCATGAATGCATGTGATTTATCGTTATTTCTTCCAAGAATCCCTGTTTATTTATTTGAAAATCCTTGATGTTAATCAATAAATACGTGTGATTTATCTATGAATCCATGTTAATATTCTAGGATTATATTATTGATATTAAAAAAACACTGTTACGTGGATACTTGCAACCCGATGTTGGACTAATCAGCCCAGTATCGGTACTGTTGATACACGCGTATCTTAGGCTGGGAACATTTTTTTATGAATTTATAACGGCTTGAGCACAAATTCCATACTTGAGCATGAGAACGGTTTCATGAATACGCGCCCATGCCTCGTTAAAACATTATCTGTACGTACGAAACCGCATTGATCGGCCCCGATGTCACTGGTGGTGTGTCCATTTATAACACTGGTCGGACCTATTAATTAACACGAAGACATACCGGCGATAATTACATGGTACAACACCAGCTAATCACCACCGTGTAGACGGAACACTATCGGTGAGGGTGTCTTACAACAGAACCTACTTTAAAGAATTTCATTGTTATGTTTTCATCAAGGGCCACACTGACATTAAAAAATACAGAATGAAATGGCTATTATAAAGGATACAAAACGGACACCTGAGGAAGCTGTTAGTATATAATGTCGTATCTACATGGAACCAAGGTCAAACACACACAGAGCCAATCTCGTAACTACATACAACCAAGGTCAAACACACACAGAGTCAATGTCTTATCTACACATAACCAAGGTCAAACACACAAAGAGTCAATGTCTTATCTACATAGAACCAAGGTCAAACTCACACAGAGTCAATGTCTTATCTACACATAACCAAGGTCAAACACACACATAGTCAATGCCTTATCTACACATAACCAAGGTCAAACACACACAGAGTCATTGTCGTAACAACATACAACCAAGGTCAAACACACAAAAATAATCAACATCGTAACTACATATCACCAAGGTCAAACATACACAGAGTCAATGTCGTATCTACATAGAACCAAGGTCAAACACACACAGAATCAATCTCGTATCTACATACAACCAAGGTCAAACACACAAAGAGTCAATGTCTTATCTATACATAACCAAGGTCAAACACACAGAGTCAATGTCGTATCTACATAGAACCGAGGTCGAATACAAAGTCAATATCGTTACTCTTGGAACCGTTGCTGAACACAACAAGTGTCGTATGTCTTTCAGTAACTGATGGCATCGCCAAAATAAGCTGCCAATAGATATCAAATATGTGTGTTACATCATTGCACCATATACACAGTTTACTATGTAAGACAACATCAGACGTCAAAACATAATAAAGCTGCAGGTTTTTGTTTTACTTAAACTCCAAATAACTATAGGCACCCTTTGTTCTTTACGACAGGTTAGATATAATGACTGTACTATTGTGTGATATGTTCGTGAGTTAGGTAAAAGTATCCTTCCGTAATGTACGCTGAATGACATATAACAATTACGACGACACCAAAAGAAGATTCAGCAGTGTTATGAAACTGCCTCGATCTCACGGCCCTGAAACATCACTATCGATGCTGCAGTCGTTAACACTGATGCGCTGCATTATTTTTAGATTTTTTAGGGTGCATTATATTACCGAGAGATTAATTTAATCGTTCGACGAGAAAAAGTTCCCTTTGAATAATGAAGAACGATACCCTTGGAAGTTGTCGACGTTAGAGAGATCACTACTGCTCTAAACGGCTACCTTTACTCTGCTATCGACAGATACTCAGAGGCAGAGAAGCTTGGCATACAAGTCTGTAACAGATACTCAGAGGCAGAGAAGCTTGGCATACAAGTCTGTGACAGATACTCAGAGACAGAGAGGCTTGGCATACAAGTCTGTGACAGATACTCAGAGGCAGAGAAGCTTGGCATACAAGTCTGTGACAGATACTCAGAGACAGAGAAGCTTGGCATACAAGTCTGTGACAGATACTCAGAGGCAGAGAAGCTTGGCATACAAGTCTGTGACAGATACTTAGAGGCAGAGAAGCCTGGCATACAAGTCTGTGACAGATACTCAGAGGCAGAGAGGCTTGGTATACAAGTCTGTGATAGATACTTAGAGGCAGAGAAGCTTGGCATACAAGTCTGTTGGAGGAAAATGTGAAACAA
This sequence comes from Chlamys rubida, assembly GCA_032359455.1. Classification (NCBI taxonomy): domain Eukaryota; kingdom Metazoa; phylum Mollusca; class Bivalvia; order Pectinida; family Pectinidae; genus Chlamys; species Chlamys rubida. The sequence goes on along the minus strand of JAUMHH010147312.1, from coordinate 9,906 downwards.
ATGTTCCACTTCAGCACATTTGATTTATCGTACCTATAGTACTTGATTAAGGAAATGGAATGACAATGGTGACAGTAAAGTCTTTATTAAGAGACCAGCATGGAAAAGTCCAAAAAGTGGTCTATTAACGTAGGTGGTCACTTAATTTAGGTTAGATTTTATTTACCAATGTGTATGTTTGGGACATTATGTAAGATCCTCAGCAATGAGAACAATTATTGCCATATCACGTAATAATTGTATCCTCGAGCCCGCTCTCATCTTTTATTGGACTTTAACGTTCCCGTTTATGGCTGCTGACGAAAACCAGGTTGTACAAGTAATTGTCTATTAATGTCCATTTTACATCCTTACCTAACCGCGTTACTCGTTCACATGAATAATCTATGAAAATTGGAAGTTCCTATAGCTGCTTAAAAGGAGATAAGAGATTAGTCATTTAGTAGATAAGGCCAGTTGTCGAATCTTTCCCACTGTTTCTCTACAAGCAACTCCCACGAGAAAAATATCATGCTGAGGAAATATGCATTTGGAACTGAAGAAACAAATCCGATCAATTTGTTTTACGTAATCGTTCATTAGTCCGTTATCGCCACGTTTCACTATCAGAGCTTTGATCTAAGGACGGACTCTCTGATTCCGTGGACGAAATTCGTAGTCACGCGCCGGAAATTGAAGAAAAGGTCCTCCGACCTTTGTAGTATTACTGAGCGCTGCGGACAACATGTAGCGTGTGGGCCGCGCAAACATGCATTTATCCTAGCGGAGGAGACAAAGCGACATAAAACCAGTTACAGTAATTAAATGTGAAATCGATACAGAGTTTATCAAACGAGTATGGGTGAAGTCTGAGCGTAAATATAGAGGACCGAGCCACAGATAAGTAGGATACAACCCTTTAATTAGTCCTACAACCGGTCTTACGGTCATCCTGCTGTCGTCCGGTTCGACAGTAGCCCTTCTTCCAATCGGCCTTGCGGTCATCCCGCTGTTGTCTCGTTCGACAGTAGTCCTACTTCCCATCGGTCTTAAGGTCATTCCGCTGTTGTTTGGTTTGACAGTAGTCCTATACTTCCCATCGGCCTTACGGTCATCCCGCTGTTGTCTGGTTCGACAGTAGTCATACTGCTTAGTGGTTTAACATTAGTCTTACTGTTTGTTTTAACAGTAAACCTACTGTCAACTGGTCTAACATTAGCCCTGCTGCCATGAAGGTTTATAAGAACATTAGGCTACTAAAAGCCGAAACAAGAAAAATACACAGTTTTTATGTTTGGTGATACAAAACTACACACAGATCCCGTATTACGATATTCATTGGTGGTCAAGCGATAGAAATTGACTTCCAATAATGGATTGTATATTCATGCGTGCTCTTACGGCAGTCGATTATGGTCCAATACGTTATTGGTCAAGCAGGAAAATGACACCAAAACGGAAATGTCTGGCTGCTGGAATTATATCCCTCCCCGATGTTTATAGAAAGTACATAACATAGTTTCCATCCATTAATGGTCAAGCGCACAAAATGGCGGTTTACGGAAGTAAATAAGCGCCAGTTTTAGTAATTCCTTAGTCCTAATGGTCCAAAATCGTGCTGAATGGGCCAATACTGAACGATCAGGGCGAGTGTTGGCTCCGCTTTTTATGAGTAAAATTTTTGGAAGTCATGCGAACAAGGTCCGATGCGGAATGGAATTGCGCCATTATATGAACAAATCCATGGTGTTCTCATTCACAACAGTTATTTTAGGGATGTCCAATGGCTGGTCGTACTAACGATTTACATATCAAATGATTCAAAAGAGTGTTTATCTTGTTCTGAAATTCGTTTGACCTTTATCAATTATGTCAATTTCATTGTTTCGCTGTGGTGGAGAAGACTATAAAATAGCGTTTGTCGACTTTTTGCCATTATAATACGTAGCTACATGTATAGGACAGTACTAATTAAAAGGTACGCAAAACCAAAGATTTGTGAAGACACCAAATACGTTTGTGTTGCTCCACTATAATGAGACTCTTTCATTATAGACAGACTCTTTGTCGTTAGCTACATTGTCATTTGCTTCAATTTTTTCCACTTCGAACATAATATTTCGTTTAATGCATGTCTTCCTCAATTGTTTTACATACATGTTAGATTTATTGAAGATTCACATACACTGTATTATAAGAAATTTTGCTACTTTAGTATTGAATGTGAAATTTGTCTATTGTTAGTACATTAAGATGGCATGTAAGTCGAGACATTACCATGCTCTCCAAACATCTAGTTACTAGCCACCACCAATCACGAACAATTACAAATCCAAATTTTACCACTGGCTGGGAGAAGCTGGGGAAACACAACCGTTCAGTCCCTCGAATACTGCCTTGATAAATGAGGTCTTGGTTGACCTGAGCGTAGAAATCCATACGAGATATGTCAACTCGTATACCACGACGCATGTATACGTACAAAGCTTGTTGATGCTATGGACCAAGCGTAGTGAGCACACGGAACAGATACTTCCGAAGCCGTAAACGGTGACGAACTCTCCGGAAATGAGACGAAGCCGTAAAGGAAGGTTCCGGCTGGGATAAGTAAGGCAGCTCCCCCTGTGATCAGGACTCGACTTTGTTTATCCGGAGTTTTCTCTCAAGGAGACAGACACACGCTCATAAAATCTGTCTGCATATCTACTTAGCGTTACGGGATAGAGCTTGCAGCGCCCATCCTTCACCAGACCTTCACCAGACATTCATCAGCGGTCTGTTAGCTTCAACCAGAGTTTGATCGGAGCAAGTTACGGCCTGTGTTAACTTTTTTATAATATATTTAATGTCTTCACATTGAAACATTTATGGCCAATAGGTTTAGTAACGGTCAGTGAGTGTAGAGTAGCGGTCATTGAGTAGTGTAGTGGTCAGTAACTATACTAATGGTCAGTGATTATAAGGGAATATTTGCGTTTAGTTTTGCATCCCACCAGAATAAAAAAATGTCAAAGATCCCCATACTAATGCCGGGGTGCCCACTGATTTCGTCTGAGTTAAAACAGAACTTTTACGACACACAAACGATTTTATCTGATGAGCATCTTTTTTCCAGTAAATCGTACCACGGGAAGAAAGCTCTTGATTGAATAAGATCGCGGCTGCTTGTTTGTGTTTTAAGTCTCGAGGACAGTTAAGGTCATGTGTGGGCGGGGTTCATTTGCGACAGGTGCTGCTCTAGTGCTTTTCTTGAAAGTCAGAACTTGGATACTGGAGAATTGAACTTCACCGTGTCACATCGTTCTGAACGACCAGAAGCACATTGAGAGACAACAGGCTACCCAAAGGTACCTAGGGAACGGAATCCCTGATGTGTCGAAGTGCAGCAAATCAATGTACTCGATGTCAATTATGGAACATGAAACCCTCGGTCTGTAAATAACCTTGTACGTCAACACAATGTCACTGATAATAGGACACAGTAGAAAACTACCAAATTGCATCCCATACGACCACGCAATCTGGACAAAAAGCAAGGAAAATCTTTCCCAATGCCCACAAACCTTCAGCTATTTTGCTGTATGCACTGTTGCTGGTACGTTATACAAAGTTATGTTGTTGATCAGTTTACAAATCATTTCTTTTTAGAACGCACACGATTTACATGATTACGTTCTGTAAACCATAAAACCACTTAATATTGTGGAGTTTTTCGGTGTGAAAAGGAAACAAAATATCCCCAAAGTAATAACTTGTATTACGCAATAGGCGTTTCCTGCATACAAATCTGGTCTTTGGAGAAATTGGAAAACAATTCAATATCATCATAAATCGCATCTGGACAAATTTGGAAGTAAACCGTCATATTTGTTTAGTTTGGTTGTCATTCTGAATAGATAACATGGCTATATATCAATGTGTAGACCACCAATCATGTCCCGGGGATGTGCAGTACCTGAAACGAAACCACGTGGGGAGGTTGTGTCAGAAATCGTCATGTATTTATTCTGAAAAAAGTAGCTAATTCTTTGTGTGCTGCTTTATATCATCACTTAAGAATTCAACATGCAGTGTTCAAATTTACATAAATTTCGGCAGATTCGAAAAGTGAATTTAAATGAAGCCGTCGAAATACAGGAAATACAGTTATATGGAAATTTTGACTGGAATATTTTAACAACCTAGCCATTCGAAACTAACACACAGAACGGCGATCCCGACTACCCACCAGCAAACTGCATCAAAATGTGTTTTGATTACAGAAATAAATCTCAGCATTCCTCGCACGGAGAGGAAATGAGAGAAAGTAGAGACAGCAAAGCCGCGGGCATCGAATTCTTGTCATGTTATGAACCTCATAAAACCACTGTAACAACAGGACAACCGCGCACACGAGTACAAACACGAGGGAGCCGACCAATACTCCAACGCTATATAGTCTACCGCGCACACGAGTACAAACACGAGGGAGCCGACCAATAATCCAACGGTATATAGTCTACCGAGCACGCCCCATCCGATCTTTTGAGGCAGTTCAAGTAACCAGAGGTGCCACTTTAACCCTTCCTGCTAAGAAGTTATGATTTTATGTTCACTTTGCTTTAAAATAATCGTTCATAGTCATGTCACAGGTCTGACAGGAAGTACCATTAACGGCGCCAGGTATGGGACAGGAAGCCGGTTTCACCTCTGTTACCTCTGATTTTCTACTCATTCAAGATATCTTACCTTATATTTAGCTGACAATCTCTTTGTTTCATTCTGTTTTGTTTTTGTTTTATATTGTACTTGTGGGTTGACATTGTGGTATTTTATTTATATTTTACTTCAACGAAAGACGTTTTGTCTTACATTAAAGAAAGGGTTCAGATTAAATTCTCCCTGTTGTTCGACATATTGTATTCTGATCGAGAACATGACATTTGTCATTCTTCCATACTGTTGTATTTATTTAATAGAGAGAAAAATGAAGAAGTGTTTCCCTTCCGAGTGCCTCACATCTCGAGTTACAGCGATGACATCCTATACAATTGGGTCGCATAGCATAAGAATTAATTGAAATTTAGATGACTTCTGAACAGTGAGATATTGCAAGACTACAACAAAAAGTTAAAACCCCTAAAAAATTAAAAGAATTGTAGCTAGAATATTGATTCTGTTCGCGAAATCTTCTTCTAGCATGCAACTGGAATAAGGAGAACGAGTACAGGGCTTCGACAAGAAAACGAATCAATCTCGCCGCGAACACAGATCAAACAGAAACACCTTAATCAAGGACCTCCATTTATTTCAAACAGTTTCAGGATTTTTCTCCTTTGGGAACCAAATCATACAAATCGGTCCCGTTAGGTAAACTTCAAGTGCTTGGATTTCTTTTGTTTGAAAATGCCTTCCTTTTAATTTGTCTTTGAAAGCGTTCTATAGATAAACGAAGCTAAGGCTTGGATTATGTGGCAGTTTAATTAGGGCTGACGTGTTTGTGGTGTGGTTGGTTGAATGGCGAGCCCTCGGGGATCACAGCGATGATCTAATGATGGGATTCCAGCACATCAAACTCTATATAAAACGTTTGATAAGAAACGCTATCTAAAAGTCATCATTAAAACTCATTGTTTGAAAAGAACACTACGACGTTTTGTTGTTGTTGATGATGTAGTTGAGATGTACAGAAGGGGAATATCAAGTCTGTATCACAAAAGTTGTCATAGCAGACAATATTAGGGAACTTCCAGTATTTCTTAAACATCCGGGGTATTCGGGCTACATCTTACCTATATATATAATGGAATTGTCAGTCGTTGGACTTGATTGGGGTATTAAACACTATTTGTCTTCGCTAATTTATTGACAAATATCCAATTAAAACCCCTTTGTTCAAGTTTTGATACTGCAGTTTTGATAATGAAAAAAACCCCGGTCGGCTGATTTAATTTTATTAAAAGACAATTAACGTTTTACTGTCTTGCTGATGTTTATAAGATAACAGTTAACTGTCCATATATTGTTTATCTACTCCAGACAAAATACGGTTTACTGTGTCCTTATTTTCTATTTATTGAAGAACAGTTCACTGTTTACTCTCTCATTAATTATTCATTAGAAACAGTTAACTGTTTGTCTTGCTGATGGTTTATTAATTTGCTCAGGTGTCAATCTCCGCGTTCTAGTGATCATAGGGAAGGAAATGCGTGAAACACGTCTGCAACATTTTTGCTTTATTCATAACTCCAAAATATTTCAAATAACCAATAAAAACGTGTAATGACCATTATACGAATGCACCTCGCCACAGACTCCCTAAATGACATAAGCTGCTCATAGGACGTTAAACTAAATAAAACCCAACTTGATCTCAGGATGTAGATTACAAGTTTGTGTCAGCTTTGGTTCGAATGAGGGTTTCCTGGGGAAGTTTTGTACATTGTGGTTAAATTGAGGGTGTCTCCTTTCCAATGAGTGAGGTTGACAGCTTTGTGTTTGTAATTTGTGAAAAGTTATCAACTGATTGTTTTTCTGTTAGAAACCAGATTGTTTATTTACTAGTTAACAGTCAGCTCTGCACTGTCTTGCTAACAAGAAACCAGATTGTTTATTTACTAGTTAACAGTCAGCTCTATACTGTCTTGCTAACAAGAAACCAGATTGTTTATTTACTAGTTAACAGTCAGCTCTGCACTGTCTTGCTAACAAGAAACCAGATTGTTTATTT
>JAUMHH010147301.1:0-20279 GCA_032359455.1 Chlamys rubida | reverse complement strand
TATAATTACAACTGCCTGTTTCAGGTGTAGGAATATGTAAACAAACAAAATGGCCGCCTGAAATGTATTTTGAGGCAAAATGTATTTTGTACGCAAAATCAACAAGTAATGTCTTAAAAAAGAAACATATGTAAATATAAAAAATAACTGGTCACTGACAGCCTAAGTGTGACGTGTTTAACAGGAAGAGGCCACCAATGATCACTTCCCACAAAAGTTCGATCCAACAAGGATGCACTTGTGTATTTCTCATATGTTATATTATTTGTCTGTAAAAATTGTCGTTTAATGAGAATGATATCATTGATCCTACAATTTTTATAGTAGAAATCCTTCAATGTTTCATTTTTTTACGTTCAGAATTACTGATGTCCTTTTTTGTCAAAAAATGTCATAAATGTTTCCAAAATTTCAACTGCCAAACTTTATCTCGTAAATTTTCAATGTTATCCACTAACTTTTGTTGTTAGGTATTCGAATTACATGAAAAAGGTCATCAACGCTGTCGTCACATTTTGCTATCAAGAAAGACTTTTGATTTGAAACAGTGATTTGAAGATGTCACAAACAAAAAAAAAGGAATGAAAAGAATATCATTCTTAAATCTATTTTTAAATTCATATTCATGTTAAATATTTAATGGTAAAATATATCGTGTAATTAAATACCTAATGATACATGATTTATTGGGGAATGAAATATTGATTAAGCAGCAAAACCTCGTCTAGTGTTTAAAGTCATATTATTGTTTCCATATCTATAATCTATAAGATTCATAAGTACTTCCTGGGACCCCTGAATAATTTGTTTTGAAATAAAAACAACTATTAATTGATGAATTTGACGAAAAATTTGAAAGGTTCTGTTTTTGTGGGATTTAAAAACCATTTAGAAATTGGGTTTGGTAAGTAACTTTCGAAACCAGTCGGCATCTTACAAGGAAACGATACTTTGGTATATACTTATGTCATGGGAAATATTGTCAGTCGATTTTTTGTAAGATCTATACAAAGAAGTTTTTGAAAACCTTTTGCAAACATTTGTTATTTTGTTTCAATTCTAGGAATATCTTGGTGAATGTCAGGATCGCCCGTGTGCCTCGAATGAACACTGTATCAAGCTGTCAAGTGGGAATTCGACTTGCATCCAAAATCGTAAATACATAATTTCGTTATTGCGTTCATACCGGCATAAAAAAGTTTTTAAAAGAACGCCTTCAATCCATATTTTCTTTATTTACAATTTTAATAAAGAACAATTGTTTTTCTTATTTATTTGAGTATAAATGATTTGTTTAGTTATTGAGCTATGTATACATGTATGCGACGTCCTATACACGACATTGGCGGAACAACCCTAATTAAATAGAATTGGCGCCAATAATTAACCGTAGTCATTTGAGCGTTTCGAAGCGAAGCGACAAGACTCTCATTGAACAATGTTAATCTTTGACGTCATAAGTAGACCACGTGTAACGTCACGAAAGGTTTTGCTTTCATACTCAAATGAAATTCATTTCTGTTGGTAACGTTCATATAGTGGGTTGCAGCGCAAATGTAAATATTTATAAATAGATACAATCTTTAATCATTCTTGTAAGGCTAGCACTCCGTGTTTTTTATCCCAAACACAGAAGAGATCCGACTGGTCGTCATTTTGTTCTTGAACTGATTTGCTGTTTATCCTAATATCCACATAACATATGTCTACCCCTTATGGCCGTGATTTAGTTTCAATGTAAGATACTTACTACAATAGAAATAAGACAGCATCAGTTGAAGTTATATAAGCGAAGACAAAACGGATTGCTTATATATATAAAACGGGATCTTACACAAACCCGGGTATACTGGTGTTTAAAACAAAGGGGACATGTTAAAGTTGCAAAATACGAGGATTCTACTTATAAATCTACCCATGGTTGATATCCCCATCTAATGCCCCGGGAGGAATTATTGTTATTTTCTCCTCCCTTCCTGGCACTGTCACATATATGCAACATGGACACCACGTCAATGTATTATGGACGTGACTTCATACGTTCAGGAATATCTTTGTCTTAAACCTTGAGCGACGATTTGAAACTATTCAAACTTTCACCAAGGAAAGGGAAGAGGGGGCTCTCAATGTAAATAAGAAGATCCCTACTTGGCAAACAGGAGGATGTTCGATTCGAGTGTTTACCAACTTGAGGAATCATAATATTTTCACAGGGGTTGGGCCCCTGAGGTGTTTTAGAAACATCTTTCCAATATGAATGCGGTGTTTGTGACCTCACAATTACAACGATATCCTGACGTCATGCTTTGTATTTTGAAAAAAAAATGGAAAATTAACCCTTACAGTTATGCACAAATTATTGGAAAGCCTTATATATGACTCCAATTTATAATAATTCAAATATTTATAATTTATACATTTATTCCCGCTGTTTTTGTGCTGCTTGAATATGTTTTATTTCATAACAACCAATTTTATGTTCCTTTTCCAGTTCGACCGATCGACCTTGCGGTTCTCATCGATGGTTCAAGGTCTTTTGGCTCATCTTCATTTGATGCCTCGTTAGACTGTGTAACCTATCTGATTAATACACTGTTTGATATGCGACTGGCCGTAGCTACGTTCAATGTGGAAACAACAATATCAGTATATCTTGATCAGTACCTCAGCAAGTCAGATATGATATCCGGGCTTCACGAAAGTGTAGTTTATCCAGATAAGACGGGTAATTACCTTGGACAGGCTCTGTTGGACGTTCACAGTGATATATACAACCAATCAAGAGGCGACCGAGAGGAAACAATCGATGTGATTCTTGTTCTTCTTAGTCCAGATGATATGGTCGAGGCACATTTGAGAGAAGATTCCGACTACATCAAATCAGCAGGTATTCACGTCATCACGGCAGGTATCGGCAGTTCGGAGGAGGGTTTAGAGATCATGCGGCGAGTCGCATCAGAACCGGTTGACAAAAATGTGTTCAGCGTCAGTTTCACGGAGAGTTTTCATGTCTTAAATGAAAAACTCAGTGACACAATTAATACAATACCATAAGTCCATATAGTATCCAATTACCGTGTTATGGGGGAATACGAACCCTTATTGGATCTAATTTCATAAGACGTCATAAAGAAAGTAGTGAATACAGTTTTTAAATACAGTTTATCAACAATATAAACATTATGATGAGATGATTTGATTTGATTGTAATTAAGAGTTAGTGATTGGTGCTTCAAATGCACTTGGAAAAGAAGGGTTCAGTGTCAAAGACATGTGGGAGTCACCTCTATTAAGGTAAAATCGTTTCCATTCTAATTCCTAACGTTCGTGGTTCAAAAGGGCCTCTTACAGGATATACAAAATTGCACGTATTTCATTGAACATAAAATCAAATTACACATTACTTTCATTATCAGAATCAGATCAACATTAAATTGCGTTTGTTTTTATTTTATTCCTGGAATCTTAGTTTCCTATCAGAAAACCCCCGTCCAACCCTGCCAATTTGATGTATGTAAGATTTTCAATTAAGAAAAGGTTGTTTTCTTTAATATGTTTTCCTACACATGAGTTGAGTAACGTTTGTAAAACTTGGACCAGTATATACAATGCAAAATGGCGCGATATCTATAAAGGAAGTAACCAGCAGAACAACCTACTAGATTAACTTGAGGTCGAGTTTTCTGTCATTAACTAACTAACTCTTGTATCACGTGACGAAAGATAACGTTTTTCAACCCAAAACAATCTAATACAAGTCAATACAAAATGTAAAGGTACTTATATTAAAAGAACGTTTATTGAAGGAGTCCAGCCGTTGTGAGCTTAACTTTTTAGCTGAACCTGTTGAACTTAAATGTGGAGATTTGGTGTGCATTGATAGCATTACGTACAGCATTGATAACATTTATACAAATATATACTTTTTTTTAAAAAGAAGTGTTATCAAATGAGTTTCATGGTTTTATTTAAGTTAATCTAGAACACAACCGACAGATTTGCTCGATTTACCCCAATTTTTTTTTATTTTCTTTGGGGACTAATCTTTGTGCAACGTTTGTTTATATTGATTAAGAACATCATCTAAAAATGCACAGACAGGGGACCTAATACCTAATACACAGTGAGCGATTGGATTCCGAGAGGAAAGTCAAATAATTTTGCAGCAAACTTTTATTAAGCATTCGTATAGTTGGACTTTGTCTTCGCATTTTTCATTCCAGACAAAAATAGTTATCTGCATTCATAAAAGAAGCAAATTGATTTTTCAACAACAAATATTTCAATTTCTACTCAAGTTGGACCAAATGCAACTACCAAATGTTACCTGTTTCATTTGCCCATGAATTTGACCAGATTAACATTGCCTGTGCGTATGAATACATATTTTGAGATTATGCAAAGGGAGATAACTATTGATATTTTTTTAGCACAAGAAGATACCACTGGTATGAGATTTATATAACTTCGAAAATAACAAGGGAAATAATGTACATAATATTTCAAAATGAAAAAAGAAAAAATGTGTAGCAGTATGGTCATTTTTAGTCATTCAAGTATATTTTCACATTTACACGAGATCTTGTGAATGCTGTCGTCTGCTGCAAACATGGCAAACAAGTAGGGTCAGTTCACTGTCGAATTGCCCCAAAGTCTTCAAGAAAGTGACAACCCGCTTAGTGATTCTGACACAGAACTACTCCTGGACATGCTTCTTGAAGTTGAACATGTAAACGTAACCGAAGAAGTCAGGGGAATAATCAGTGACCAAATGGCATCATCAACAGAGAGCCACCTTTCCCAGACAAAAATGGAAAGTGAGCTGTCGATGGCAGCTCTTGATGGTATTGTGCGACCAGAATTGCCTTCATCATCCACCGGATCTGAAAGATTCAAAAAGGTGTCCGAAGAGGAACTGGAAAAGTTTGAGGCATTAAATCAATCCAAGTCCACAAAAAACAACACAAAGTGGGGGATGAAGATCTATCAAGGTATTTACCGAAACATGAAACAATATAAAACTAAAAGGAAGTAACTGTTAAACAATATGTTTGCTGCAAGTAGCACAACTAAAAATGCAAGTGTAATGCAGACGAATATAAAATAAAATCTGACAAAACACCGACACTTCTGATTGTACAGAGTTAAGTTCATGAACGTCAGTTGAAGCAGTAATTTATCCTACCTCTGTTTCACAAGGGCCTGTGAATCATGTTATAAATGCACAAAAAATATCTACTTTTGGGTACGTTACCATAGATTCAATTTTTAAAACTGATTTTGGGCAAATACAAACACAAATTTCAGGATGAATAGGTCATAATCACACAAAAGACTCAAATATAATTGTATTACCTAAAAAAAAGTCTATGCAGTGGGGACGCTGTTACAGCTAGTAATTAATAGTGATTTTTTTTTATTGGAGATACATTATAACTAATAGTGCTCTTTCCTCCTACAGAATGGCATGTCGAAAACTATCACTCCCAAATGGACATGAAGACTGTAAAAACTGAGGAACTGAGCAAGAAATTGGGACGTTTCTATTGTGAGGCTCGACCAAAACAAAACGCAAACTCCAACCAGACAGCCGACTACCACAAAAACACTCTTAAAAACATACGTGCTGCGATAAACAGACACCTGCAGGACCTTGACCGCAATATTGATATTGTGAATTCAGGAGAATTTAGAAAACCTAATAAACTGCTCGACGGCATGTTGAAAGAAAGGATGGCAACAGGGCAATCAAAATCCACTAAACACAAAGAAATAATTGAACTTGGTGTCCTGGCAAAAATATCAGCGTATTTTGAGCAGGCAAAATTCTCACCTTTCATTTTAAGGCAATGTGCATGGTACAACATCGCCATACACTTTATAACACGTGGATTAGAGTGCCATCATCAACTTTCAAGGAAGTCTTTTGAATTTAAAACAGATGAATCAGGTGTAGAATATGCTTTCATGACCCATGAAACGCGTCAAAAAAACTTTCAAGGTGGCCTAACCAACACTGAAGCAACATATGACAAACGCATGTATGCGACTGGTGAAGCAAATTGTCCAGTGAAAATGTTGAAACTATTCATGGAGAAAACTGACCCTACCAGCACCTCGCTATTCAACCAATGTGTCAAAGAAGCTATCTGCAAACCTGATGAATGTAAAACCTGGTTTAATTGCAAGCCATTGGGAAAGAGTAGCTTTTCTTCCTACATGCCGGACATATCCAAGTATGCAAACTGTAGCAAACGGTACACGGCCCACTGCTTACGCGCAACAGCAATACAAAACATGAGTGATGCTGGTTACGCGACACGACAAATCATGTTTATGTCAGGTCACCGGAACGAGGCCTCGGTAAGAAGCTACACAAGAAACTGTTCGAGCGATCAGAAAAGGTCAATCAACAGGACATTACATATATATAATTATCAGCTGTTGCTAGCGGTAGTGGCAATTCATGTACTACACTAGAAATTCTCCCTCCAGCTGCCAATTCTACCTCTTCCTTTCAGGCCACGTCTGGTTTTCTGTCAAATTCGACCTTCAACAATTGTAGTTTCACCTTCCAGAAGATGTAAAACCTCAACATGACCATCTCTCCACTTCGAGCAGATGGCTGCCGTAGAATCGCGGCTGAGCCTGCGCACGTCGTCTAGACAGACTTCATCCGCGATGACGTGCCAGCAAAATTTGTATTTAAATTAATGAACCCAGAAATTAAATATGACATGTAAAATATATTTTGTATGTGTTATATTTATTCGTAATTTGGCTGTTTTGAACTATTAACGTACACAATGATGTATGATGGTCGTTCAATGTGACGGACTATATTTTTTCACGTACTATGCCTAGACTTGCACAAGCTCCAAAATCTGGGTCAAACTATCAGAATGGACACAAGTTCCAATTATCGAAAAAACCACATGTTAATTGAAATATAAGGATTGAATATTGCTTTGGTCGATTTTAAGGGGTGATGAATTGAGTTGGTCTTGAAACAAATTCAACTTGAACTGCTTCACAATCATAGATCAAAATATGGCTATAGAACAATAATATAAAGTATTATTGATTTGTTATTTCTGTATTGGCCTAGTTATTGGTCCGAGGCCTGCTATATTGGCCTGGGGCGAAGCCGAAGGCCAATGTAATGGGCCGAGGACCGATAACTAGGCCAATACAGAAAACCCAAGTCAATAATAGCATCAAACCGTACAAATCTGGTAGGGTTTGATGTTGTTAGGTTGTTGTCTTCTGCAGTACATAATCATCTCTGTTCCAAAAAACATATGCGGAATTCATCTCGAGTTCCTGGAAGTCATTATTATCCAAGACATTCTTCAACCGCCTTGTTCTTTCCTCCGTCTAGCACTCCGTCATTTCTTCCCCATTTGATATTCGTTTTCCTTTTGGTAACGTCGGTCCGTCCATCTTGGAACGTTTCTCCAGGGGCTACGCTTTGACGTCTATGACGTAATTTCTGAACGTCGTAAATCTACAATCTCTTTCCATGTTTCACTCCTCGTCTGACATTTTATCTTCAAATTGTTGAAGTTGGTCAGTACCATTTAGAAGTACATGTTTCCCGCCAAATCTTGTATTGGCCGTGTTTTTTGTATTGGCCGACTTTTTGATATGTATTGCCCGGGGCCGATTTTTCTGTATTACGGCAATATCGAGCTAGTCAATTAATATTACACAATGATATATTATATCGCCGTCGTAAAGCGCCATCATTGATGTAGTCGGTATAACAGAGAGGCCGTGCTATCTGCAGCCTCAGATATAGACTTACATAGCATTCGTACGATATTTCCTATTGATCTCTTGTACAGAAGCACTTTACCGAGATTGGTTATCATACGTGTTGCTAGTTTACTGTTCAACGATACGTTCGTACTGTCATTTGTATATCATTCTATGTTGCTTTTCATTATTACAAACAACAAAACAGTTATAGAAAACCACCAAATAGTATGTTTTAATATGTACATTTATCAGTATGTGAACATCACTAGAACTACGGAGAAACCAAACATCATTCTCAAAAATGTGTTTGTAGATGTAGGAAGTTAAAAGGAGTAAACTCAGCACTGCATCCTGTGGTAATTTCGTCCATTTTGGCGTTTTAACTTGAACAAAAGGTCAAACGAAATCAGAAACCGTGTCTAATGTGCGTATAAAAACACCTTTGTAACCTTACAGATATACAACTTTTGGCTGCAAAAAGGTCATTCGTACTTTTAGTAATATTTCCTAGACTTTACAAGAAAAAACCCCGCTATAAGGCTCCAGCCAACCTCGATGACTGATAGTTCAGGAGCAGAGTACGCACTTTGTTGAGTAAACGATTCACTAGAAATACGACGAAAAAGGTTTTATTTCATTTCAGTAATACTTATCGTAACTTAGGTAATTCTACAATGTATCTTTCCACTTATTCCATTAGATTTTACACGAAGGCAACAGTTCTGCAGTGATTCTACATAAACACTCTTATTTGTTTCGTATCACTTTACAGTGAAGGCTTGTCACAGAAAAACTGAACTGAAAAGCAGAATTAAGCAAAAAAGACAATTTGTAAAATACATATCTCAAATTGAAAATGATATTATCCTGTCATGCTGGCCAATTAAATTGTTGCAAACATTATTCTATCAATAATGTCCTCTTTGAAATAGTTTGAATTCCCATTAAGACAGCATTTCTTTAACGTTACTACGACATAAAATAATAAATTATTTGACTTTCGTGTGTTATTTTCATGACATTTAAAAAGGTTGAATAATTGTGAATCTCCAATGGATTATCAAATTACGTTAAAAAGCTATTTGTGATTGACAAAGTCATACGGTGTGAGAAACTTAACGTCCGATTGTGACATATCACATCCTTCACTTATCCACAGTGTCCAATAACAATATCTTCCGTTCTTGGATTTGGTATGCCTGGTTTCCGCCAAAGTGTCTTATTTCTTAATGTATTAGAACATTTCAACTATTTGAAAATGAATTAAGTGTTATTTAAATGGTATTGGCAATCCATATTGATCTCCTGCCATGTATTGCATTGGAAATTATTGATTGCTTTGAAATAGTCAGGAAGCATCGCCGGTAACAAGAAAAATAGGACAGAAAAGATGTTAACATTCTGAAAAGCATATTTGATAACTAGAAAAATGAAGATACATCGCTTGAAATGACTGAAACAATATTTTCCTACTTTATAACCAAAGAAATTATCTAAAGCCACAGACAACCTGCATTTTATGTTCACGTTAATTTAAGCTGAACTTAAAATTCTATCTATAATTTAGTATTCTGTCATTCTGAACACTGTATCTCTGTAGTGTAGAAATCTATCATTATTTACAATGTCTATTTGTAGTTTAGTAGTCTATCATTATTTACAATGTTTATGTGAAGTTTAGCATTTTATCATATTTACACTGTCCATCTGAGTTTGAGTGTTCTATCATTATGTACACTGTCTTTCTACACAGACTTTTTGTGGTCTAGTATTTTATAATTGTTTACGCTGACTGTTTGCAGTTTAGTATACTATCATTATTTATATTGAATATATTTATAGTTTAGTATTCTGTGATTATTTACACTGTCAATCATTGGTTAAGTATTTTATCACTATTAACACAAACTATCTATCGTTTACTGTTTTATAATTATTTACATTGTCTTCATGTGGTTTAGTAATCCATCATTATTTAAACTGACAATTTGTAGTTTATTATTCCATAAATATTAACACGGTGTCTCTGTGGGTTAGTATTCTATCATTTTTCACACTGTCTATATGTAGTTGAGTATGTTATCATCATTGACACTGTCTCTCTAGTTAAGTTTTCTATCATTTTTCACACTGTCTAATTGTAGTTTAGTATGTTATCATCATTTACACTGTCTCTCTAGTTAAGTACTCTATCACTATTGGCACAGACTAACGTTTCCTTTCTATATTTATTTACACTGACTATATCGAGAGTATTTCATCATATTATTCCATTGTTATGAATACAGACTACCTAGTATTACAGAAAATGGTTATAAACACTGACTGTCTGTTGTTTGGTAATCTTTCATTATTGACAATATCTATCTAATTAGTATTCAAACATTGTTCGCATTAATTGTCTGTTGTATAGTATTTAATCATTTTAACATTAACAATCTGCCATTTACTGTTCTATAATTATTTGCACTGGTATAATGTGACGTTAACTGTAACTGTGCTATAATTATTAAAGCTGTCTGTTGGTGGGTTACAATTCGATCTTAAGGGAATACTAGGCATATTTTTTTTATTGGATTACACATTTTACAGGAATCCCTATGAGTGACATAAATGGAATGTGGATTTCAAAGAATTCGAAGGTATTTTGATCGATCTTGAACAACCTCTGTTTAAAAATGTTTCTTCTATCAAAACCGTTGACTCTTTAACCCTTTACACGATCACACCTCAAACTTAACTAAAGAACACCTTCGTTCTCTTATTATCAGAGCTTTCTTTTCCAAGAATGACGAACAGTGATATAAATACTTGGTTGTAAATTATTTTGATGTTTACTTGTAGAGTACAACACAAGCCAAAATAAAATAATATGAGAAGATTTTCCAGCAGACTGTCGGCATAACTATTGGAACAAACTATGCTCCTAAACTGGCAGATTATTTTTGTTTATTTTTTATTTTTACCACAACGATCTATAAACTCTCCTTAGATTGAACTTAAGGACCCTACAGACTCCTCTACTGCAGCTGCTTTCTACTACTAGACAGCTGACTAATAAGTGATGCTTTAGTGTTGCTAGTATACGCTGCAGTCTCTTCTACTTTAGTTGCCTTCCTCATTCTTTGCCTACAACATGACCAACAAGTACGTCTTACTGCGAAGCTGTACGATAAGCGGTATGGTTTCGACTTTCCGATCGTGAACTTTACCTTTCTTGATATTAATATCCCGGTTCCTCTTACCTACGGTATTTGCATGTCGCATGTTTTATTGATATTGATTGCCTTCTGACAAACGTACCACACAGGGTTCCCACAGATGATTGTTTATGAAGATTATGGACGACTTTTATGAACGATATCATGATATACTAGGTAAGTATGGAATATGTTTGCTTGATATGAACGTCAAATGGTTTGATTATGCTTATTAGTGTACTTTGTGGTTTTGTTGTCACTACCCATGTTATAGATGTGCGAACGTGACATTACTTGAATTTGACGATATAATTACATCGTTGGTGTCGCCAATTAAGCAGAATACTCTTAACCTTCAATAACAGCTGGTCTTATTCTCCTTGAACTTTGTTAAGGGCCGACATGTAGAGTTTCCCATTGTTCACATTGTGTTCAAGTTTTATGGAATTTGAGCCCGAATTATTGTTTTGTTGACACTTCGATTCCTCATTTTTATGAACACTGCCTATTTTTGGTTAAGTAATCTTTCATTTTTAAAACACTGACTATGTGTGGTTTTCCCACAGTGATAAAATAAATCTGATCCGGAAAACACCACGTACAGTGACGGTGTCGTGGGTGTACTTAACATCCGTTCGTCGTCTTGTTGACAGACTCAGCATTGATTTCCTTCGGCGCATGTAGTTTTTTGTCTGTCTGTTGTTATTGATATCCGGTCACCTACATCAATATGGCAGGAAACAAAGATACACTAACAACGGTTAATAGTTCAAGCAATAGTAATATTTACTTCTGCTAAAACGATGTGGACAATGATCAAATATCTATAGTATTTGCTTTTATTAGAAAACAAACCATTGCATATCTTAACACTGTTTTATTGCATGTACATATCATCTGATGATCCATTGGTATTTACAATGTGCCCTCTCATTCTTTTTTTTTTAATCAGCAGTGTAATTGTTTATGTGGAATGTCCAATAAGAGCGTCAGTCAACCAAAAATACATTTTGAGATAATACCGCTTAAACATCAGAATACACAAAACTCGTTCATGCATATTGTTGAATTGACCGTCGGAAGGTCTTAATGTAGCTACAGCCACGCGCTTTTACGCCAGCAGATCGCCAATTTTTTGTCCATGTGATTTCAACTTTACAAAAAAAACATCCATCATGGTTGATCTTGTTTTCAATAAACAGAATGGCGAACGTTTGCTTTTGCCTGTTTTGCGATTTCCTCCAGGATCATTTAACACTATTTAATGCGTTTGCATAAAAAAACAAGTAATAGTGTGTTTCATTTGGATAAATCTCAACATGTACAATATTTCTTTTTCGAATAACGGGCATTTGACAAATATGAATATGTATTTACATGCGTTTAAACATTTACAAATGTCATAGTCAAGGAACATGATATCAAACAGCAGACCGTGTTTTAGTATTGTTCGTGATAGAGTAATACGCAGCCCTATCAAGCCGCCATCAATCTCTGTACATATTTATTCGTTTATAAATCTGTGCCCAGGTGACAGGTTCCCGCCAATTTTGAGAGTAGGTTGGTGAAGAGGAATCATAAAGGCGATAGTATTGATCACGATCTCATAAACGGTGGCGGGAGCGATCACGTGAACCTCACCACAAGACAATATATAGCTGCGCCTCACAATCGCTAACACTCTTTCTGGAAAGCGGAACGTTCTAGGCAATTGGGACTACATTCGGACACCGGAAGTGAAGCGGTTATTCTAAAAGCTAAGCAGCAAAGAACAAAAGGGACGGGATTTTATTTCAACAGTGCTGTATTTCATTGCCGCTGTGAGTCACACAACTTGAACTGCAGTCAAGATGAATACATTGTTTATTACTATCCTTGCTTGCATGATTTTCACAGTAAGCTTCGCATATTGGATAGAAGGTAAGCTTAGTATTTGTTCTTTAAAATGGTACTAGATGTTAATGTCATTATATAGTAATACTTTGTATATTACATGTTGTACACACGATGCTTTAAACGAAGAATCTTATAGTTTTATTTAAGTTGAAGTATATATGTAGAAAAGTAAAAAGTCATATTTTTTTAACTGTAATTCCTATAATTCATATATATCAGCTGATATTATTTCTCAGCTTACAATTCAATGCTACTTCCTAAATAAAAGGCATATATTTTTGAATTGCCATTTATACTTTGAAATAAGTATAGACTAATTAAATGTATTAGCATTCTAATAAAATTGACTATATAAGTAGCTGCTGTACGTATTCAGAAAAACAAAATACACAATATA
Organism: Chlamys rubida; assembly: GCA_032359455.1. Classification (NCBI taxonomy): domain Eukaryota; kingdom Metazoa; phylum Mollusca; class Bivalvia; order Pectinida; family Pectinidae; genus Chlamys; species Chlamys rubida. Next base: position 7,025 of record JAUMHH010147301.1, on the reverse strand, counting down.
ACTATGCTCGCTTAGCTTACAACAGCTTCCACACAGAACTACCACGTACTGGAGAACGGTTTGTAAAGAGAAGCCGACACTCTATAAAACCACATAAGCTGCTGATACGGGTTAAATTTAACGTCGTGACTTCAAGTTAAAGATGCCTGTTACAGGCACAGATTGTTCTGAAAACAGTTAAATACGTTAGGGCGGATGCCTGTCCTGATTTCACTGATTTTAGTGGTCATACTTAAGAATAAATATAAGAATATGTTTTTGTGAAAATAATTTGAAAAAACTGAATTCGGAAAGTTGTGATGAAGGGAGAAACGGTCAGTACTGCCTATTGCAAAATATTGTATCTTTATCAGAATGGGGAGTGTCTTGGTACATTTTGTAAGTCCATATATAACAAATATTTGACACTGCTTAAGCGACCATATTACAGGTAGTACATCTACTGTATTCAAGGGTATTTGAACATTCATCTACGGTTGGTTCCGTTGAATGTGCATCTATACGACAGATGTAGTTACAACAATACTATTCAGTAACTCAACAGTAATTCTTGTACCGTACATAGCGAAATCGCTTAGACTGAATCAGTTTTAACCTAAGCATATCTCTGAATTAAATAGTATAATCGCACTTGTTAGAATGGATGTGTGTTGTTTGTGTTTGTGCCTCGGCATTTCAACCATTCGTTACTAAAATTAAACAGATGGCATGGAAAACAATCACTATATACTGCATCAGCCAGTGCGTGAAAGCATAATTTGAAGGTACAAATGTATCAAAAAGAATTCAAGAAGTTTAAGGTAGCGCTTAGGAAACACTTGTCCTTGTTTAATGTTTTTGTCTATTACATGTCTAACCTTAGTTTAATTAAGTTCATTCGCCAGCGAATATGTTGTTTTTCTGATTTAGATTTACTCGATCACCTGAAATTTGACACAATTTAAAAAAAAATATTATTACAACAGTCTTCTATATAGAAATCTGTAAATTCAATATATTTGTTCCGAGTTGTCGCTGTATATGGTTTCGAGCAACACGGTAGTGTAAATTTAGCACTGAATTCTTTCTCGTATAGGATTTTAATCTCAAAGTTATCCTATTTAGATTACGGGTCTCGTATGCTGTAAGGCGGGGTAAGCATTCTACAATGCTCTGAGGCTGTCTACACGGGTTTCCTGTCTGTCCATAATTCATCCGGGAATGTCAATCAACCTACAGCTTTTGACGAGATGAACATGCTATTTCTTATGGCATTTAGTCTACCATAAGAATGATACAAGTTCGGGACGATAGTATGCAGATATTTTATAGTACAGAACGTCTGTCAATTATTATTGTATTTAGGTAAAATATCATCACTTTCGATAAGTGTAACTGTACAGCGTACATAAAGGCATCGAAATGTAGCACAAGCTCCTGATTCTCCGGGACTTTAACTTGCAATAACCTGAAACATCATACTGTGTTCCTGTTTTTTTATAATCATACAGACGCATCAATATTTTCAAAATCAGTGAAATTCCGTCTGCAGTGTTATCTCGTTGCTGATAACAATAAGGAGGGGCCATATAGGCGCAAAGCGTTAGGAAACTGAGAGGTAGTTAGTCTGCAACCTCGAAAACCGCCGAGGGAGTTATTCTATAGGATGTATTAGTTGTCGGACAATCACACGACTGAACGAGGAGTTCTTCACTGAACAGCAAAGTCAGGACCATGGCTGTATTGATGTGAATCAAAGGCAATATTCAAACCGAAGTGTCCGAAAACCACTCGAGAGCAACATGTCTTTTTTTAATATCGTTTGCTTTGTCCTTTCGTCTTAGGACCGATAACAGGTTGGAAAGGTTATGTCAGGACAATCTTCGTCCACCCGATAGACTCGGTCATTCCGTGAGGAAGCTATATAGATCGCTGCGGGAGCGCTAGTGTTAAGGGGGTAGTTAGTCTGCAGATTGTCATACGGATCGTAGAGAATTAACCATCCTGGACAGAAAAAGACGTGGAAAAAGTAGGAATATAGTAAATTAAACGAGATTCTGTTATGAGGGGTGAAGAAGGTAACCGTTGGTTAGTAAGCAGCACAATCACTGTAAATGTTATATGCCTCCAACGTTTCAATTTTACACTTAACGAACTCTTAAAGATTAATAAATTATCAAGCTCTTACAGGAACTGGACTTGTTGTTATTTACAAGGTTTGGCTACTACTAATTATCGTGATTTTACACGGATGAATTTCAATACATTTTATATATAGAATTAAATTGTTTACGACCTTTCCTTTAATACTGTACCTAGCCTCTGTAGACGTTGGGGCTAATGCTAGATACCGCCTGTAATGATACGTAACGATACTGGGACTGCGTCGAAGCTACACATTATATACATCATGAATGAGTGATGTGGAAGAAAATGGCTTCCACTAAACGCAGGATTTATCAATAATGGCTAACCTAACCGATCCCTATCGTATTAATCAGTAGTTGAGTGTGTTACAAATACCAGCAATTAATTCCAATATTGATTTATAGAGCGACGCTGAAGATTTATCTTTTTGTTCAATGTTTACCACTAAACGTAATGGGTTGGAAAGCTAGCCGGATCTCTAACCATCTCTAATTAATTTGAGTTTGTTTATACAAACAATACAAAATAGCAAGTGTTTTCAACAGAGTATTGGCGGTAAAAGCTCATCTTAGATTTCATATTTAACTTAACGTGAATTATAGATATAAACTGAGTCCGGAAAAACACGATTACACCTAAAATTACATGTGTGTATTAGTTTCTTAATGGATCAGTGGCATGTGCAAGAATAATACAAAACCATATGTCGTGCAAAATATAGAGATAAATAATACAATGTACTTAATTTCAAGATACTTGCTGTACCGATTTTATCGCAGTTTGATTGGTCAAGAAAATGCCGAATAATTTATGGATATACATTTTTATTTTGTAGCGATGTGTTAAAGCTATGGTAAACACATTTTTATCTCTTTTAATTTTGAATTAATCGACAAAAGATGCATTCATCCTTTGACTTGTGTTGTACAGATTACTTATAATAGCAGGGAGTGTGTAATGCCAACAGGCTATATGAAAGCCGAGTGTTTAGAGGATTAGCGCTGTCCATCTTTAGTAGTTCTCGCTAATTTCCTCTGACTAGCTCTGTAGTCTGAGCTGATAATCTTTCCGACTTTGAATGATTTTCAATGGTTTCAGACATCGACTTCCTTTTAATATTTGAAACTCGCGAGAGTCGACGTAATCCTGGGCATTTCCCCTTGTTCCGGCTGTCATTTCCGGCAGTATACGTTTTTGTTATTCTTTTTCTTTACTTTGGGCATTTCCCCTTACTCCGGCTGTCATTTCCGGCAGTATACGTTTTATTATTCCATATAACACCTAATAACATAGCATGTTTATTGGAATTTTTCTTCTGTTTATTTTTTCTTTTTCTCTACTTTGGGCATTTCCCCTTACTCCGGCTGTCATTTCCGGCAGTATACGTTTTGTTATTCCATATTACACGTAACAACAAAGCATGTTTATTGAATTTTTTCTTCTGTTTCTTTTTTCTTTTTCTCTACTTTGTTTCTTTTGGATTCGATACACTGTGGATTCTTATATCAGTGGATATATGATAAGTGGAAATTGTTTGGAAAAACTCAAAGTATGATCAACCATTGGTCACCGATCAGGACAGCATATATATTAATACATATATACTGAATATTTCTTGTAGAATCATTAATCATTCTATATATGACATTTTATATCAAATAATAAAGTTAACTATTATAGTGAAAATTGTCAAAAAAGCATTTCAGAGAATAACGATAATATGATAAGTAGAAGAATTATGATGTTATCTTTTTTTAAATCACGCATCTGATAAAGCATTCAATTACTAAATTGTATTAGTTGAATGACGTTTAACATGTGTTGCATATCAAATAGCACATTTCGATCGCGTTGTCATGCTATGAGCATTAATACAAAACACATTTATTGAATTATCAAAGAAGCAATCACGCGTTTGAACCTCCAATACAAATAATTGATCCCGTGTAAAATCTATTGTTTCCTCCTGCGCTCTCTGTCCTGATAAGGCTGATTCAGAAGCAGAAAGCGTTCACACTCGCTGATCCTTTCCTAATAATTCCCCGTAGATCTGGTGATTATATTCCTATTTACATAAGAGTGCCAACTGCAATTCAATGAAGCAGGTTTACATGGGTGCTTTATTCGGGTTACCAAGTCTCTGATGGTGGCAGGTCCATTCACACATTAGAGATATTTCGTTTCACAGATTATCACTGATAACCTGACCGACAATTTGGCCATCGGAAAATTGTTCGCGGTTTTAGCTACCACAAACGAATATTACAAACTAATGTAGAATATATATTTATTGATGTATAAATCAATCGTGTTCGGTCCCCGTCGGCCTGTGTACGTGGTACTGCGGCATTCGTCCCAAGTTTACATGTACCTCACATGCCGATCAATTACTTTCATTATATATGCACGGTTTTGTAACCTATTGTATTAATATTTAACATCGCAGCGCGGAATACGGTACCTACTAGTACTGTTAGCGTATTATGTTCAATAAAATATTTTAGGCTTAATGGATTGAATATGTTGACTTCAAATCACACAAAATTAGTTGAATTGTAGGGGACATTATGAAATTGAAAAAGTTTCTATCAACTATTACTGAATACCTCTGATATTGTACAAATTAATTTTCTCGAAATATGTTTGAATTTGATTTAGAGAAATTTAATATGATCTTACTTACAAGTATATAAGCAACACTACGGAACGTATGTGTTTTAGCCACTCAATACACCTTCTTAAATGCAGTGCTAATCTTTTCTACTTCAGTCGTATGATCATAATCGATTTTTCAATCAGATGTAGATATGTTTGTTGAATATTACATCAGGCTATATGTATGCAACAGCAATTAGTTATAAGTTAGATGTACATTGTAATGATAGCCGTAGGTCCACATAACAATGTTTGTCAAAAACCTAGACCTAATGCCTTCACCGCGATTTCTATCATCTGCATATTTATATACGCAGATGTGATTTATTTCCGCAGTCAAAATACATAACACAATCAAATCGTTTTACCGATATCAACCGCCAGTTGTATTGTAATGAATAGATGGCGTGTAAGGTGTGTTTATTCATGAGACAACTTTTTATGTCACGTTTGAACGGGAAATGCATTAGTGTATACGCATGCCTTTCAAGTTGCTTTTTGCGATTTGCAGAAATGCTGTATACTGGCGTCCGTAAAAGATATATCATTCTTATTTATGAGCATCGACAGCTTTTTAAGTCTCGTAAACATGAAAATTGCGTCCCAGTGATTTAAAAAGAAGGTTTGTGTATGGAAATGTTGAGCATTGAATTAAGGACAAAAAATGCTGCAGAGGTTTTCCACACTATCCGCCTCGATTATGCAGTGGGTAACAGTAGGTATATTCTTTTCTCAATCCCGACCGGCAGGGTTGAAGATGAGATATATTCTGGAAGCTCGTTATCTATAGTAAACTCAAGTTGATAATATTTATGTTTAATTATTTTCTGAAATTAAGTAAACCTGATACCGCAATCGTGTAAGTGTAAACGATCCGTTTTGAAGAGAGGCGGATTGGTTGAGTAACACTTTTATTAAATTGAGTTGCTACGAAGGTCACATACGCCAAAAGAAAACGAAATCATGAGATGTGGTATTTGAAGAAATGCTGAGGACATTTAAAAAAAATATTTGCATAAAAGTTGAAATTTCACAATTTATTTCTGCAACAAGCTATTTTATATTTATGACATTTTGATGTGTTGCTTGTGTCTCTTGCATCGCATACGTTTATATCGTATTTGAGTTCATATCAAGTTCTGAACTCGTATTAACGATATCACAGTTAAATCTTTAAACATTCGGTTGATGTTACGTTTTCATAATTGCGAAACCTGAGTTTCTCCAAAACAAGATGCATCTATCACATATGAGCGCGTTTATTCTATAACATGTATCAAAGAACCCGTGTAAGTGTTAAGGACCGTCGGTAGTATCCAAGAACATCATAATGTGGTGACGTTACCGCCATTATGCCACCATACCACATTACGATGTATCATTAATTCAGGAGCTTATTCAACGAATGCGCTTTGACCGCGAATGACTGTTTACAACTGGTGATATAAACACCCGTACAAACCATGCTTTCACCAGGAGTTGTCCGAGATGGACATTTATACAATAGACAATGTTAAAGTAGCTACAACAGGTTGTCAGGCAGGGTTCAAACCCGGGCCTACCAGCACCCGAACTAGGGTCTATTGAATGACTCAAATATAATGTGTTATCGAAGAAAATGTGGAGTCGACCCTTTTAATCCGAAGATAATTTTTGAGTACGAACTGCACAATTGATTCAATAAAAAATTGCAAACTGCCATTAAATTTTAATTTCATTACGAAAAGAAATCATGCATATATTTACCTAGCCAATCATCCATTTGATAAAGATCAATATCAATTTAAATCTATTCAGTTTTTTATCAGTCATAGAGGTAGTTTATCAGTTAAAGATGTGAATATTGTATAAGTAACATTCGCCATCAACCGTATACCGATTCTAGGCTATACAGTAGGTATACATGTAGTTAAATATGTGTAGCTTACTGTTGATTCGATTCATAGAAGCTGTACAATTAACATTGCCAAGCAATGGAAAACGTGAGGTGTAACGGCAGAGAAGATAACCAAAGTATTGGTCAAAGGGGATAGGCTTTAACGAGATCGTATGTGTGAGTCCTGGAATCCCGCTTTTACTGAGGTCTCGTGCAGCCTCAGAGAACCTCCTATTCCGTTGCAGAGTTACCTTCTCTTGTGAGCAGGTATTGATTGTTACGTCTTTGGTTTGTGAGCGTAACGTCCAGGGTTCTCCCCAGAATTTTTTTAAGCTGATATGTTTCAGTTTCAACGAACGTTCAAGAC
>JAUMHH010147290.1:2334-17060 GCA_032359455.1 Chlamys rubida | reverse complement strand
ATACTTAATACAGGATTCAGTCAAAAATACAGGTATATATAACTAAGAGATGATTCACTCAGTCATACAGGACTGTAACCCTAAAACAGGATGTGGTCAAACATCCTTATCTATATAATTAAAAGAATATAACTAACACAATTGATTGCTATGTCACTTGTAATTAAAAAAAGGTTATAATAAAACTTTACCTATAACAATAAGTACCGATATAGGAAATACAGAAATAACTTTGATATGTCCTAGAATCACTAATTATGCCCCTGTATTATGTTAATATATGTAAAAATAGCGAAATAACAGCATGTGCGTCTGCACATTCTGGTATTGACCATACAGGATGAGTTATATATATAAAAATAAAGCTATTTAATCAGTTTTCCTTTACATACGATTTTTATCAAAGAAATTCTATCATTTAATTGACTGACACTGTGAATAAATCTTAGAAACAAAATCCCTTAGTAGATTTAAGTAACAGGTACGTTAGTATTACATTTAAACAAATTCAATACAAATTCATTTCATCATTCAATACAATTCGTCGAAATTTATACTGTAGTCAAAAAATCTTCAAATAAAAAGTATAAAGCCCAGCTTAATTAGTCGAAAACTGAACTGAAGTACATGTAGTATTATATCTACTTAGTTTGAAATCTAACTTAATGAGTCCAAAACCTTACTTACTAAAGCAGCATAAAATCTTGTCTAATTTGTAAAGAACTTGCTTAAGTAGTAATAATAATAAAATAATTCGAGGTTCTTATATACCGCTTTATCACAACCTAGTTCGTAGGTCGTCTCAAAGCGGTTCACAAATTATTATCCGTGGTTAAAGGGCCTTTGCAACCAGCCAATACATTTCTCAACTCCCTGGGGAGCATACAGCAGGTGCTGCCAGTTCGGCGCTCACAGCTAGCATTCTACAACTTTAGCACTGCCCCAACCACGTACGCATTTACAGCTGAGTAGACAGGAACAAGCGAAGTAAAGTATCTTGCTCAAAGATACAACACAGTGCCGTGCCGTGACTCGAACACGCAACCCTTCGGTTATGAGCCCGGCGTCCTACCACTAGACTACCGTGCCTTCCTAGTCATACATCTAGTTAAAGTAATCTTGAATATAACTTTAGAAGTCACAAATTTAACGTTAGGATAACTGAAAGTAAGTAAATTCTGATATGCACAATATCTAACTCAATACGAAATTGTGAGTTTTACAGTAAAACTTAGATAAATAATCTCAATCTGAGACAGAAACAAGGAAATAGTGGGTTTATGGTTTATACATCGGTAATCTTAGTACACCATATACATAAAGTTGTTCTATTGTATGTTGAATATAAAAAAGAATCTGTCAAAATGTGTCCTCTCAATAGAAATTAAACAACATTCTACTACAATTGAATTTCGAACGAAATCATTTGAACTCAACCTTGATATTTTAAAAAATGAAGCCAAAAGTATACATTTTCCAACTAAGCTGCATTGGATTTACCGAAATATAGGAATCTATAACCGACTGCTGTTACATATAAGTGTACTTACGTGCTGGATAGAACAGCTGGAGTGGAGTGATACTACAATGCGCACACACAGTATATATACAGGTCTTAGACGTTTTAATGGTTCAATCAAGATTCGTCTCACTGGACATCAGGATAACCTTCGCCGGACCACGGAAGGTGTGATGACTAACCACAATCAACAATGACAGTTAACACTCCTATATGCTAATGCAGGTATCTGTGTCAATATGTGCATTAACAATGCAGCAAACAACATCATGTGATGAGCAAGCGATGACAAGTTTATGGCAGACGTATGTGAAGCAGAACTCAAAAATATATGTCTGTCAATCAGTACCCAGGAAACTGTATCGATTACATGCCATTCATCTTCACTATAGTTCTTTTTGCCTTGACACGTTGTCACATAGATATGATAATTAGCGACATGCTTACTGACCGAGAGAAACATAATCACTCGTCGTGCAGTCGTCACTGGGGTGTTTGTCAGAAATGGTTACAGCCGTAATTAGATTATCAATAAAACTCTGAGCCAAAATTATATTGTTGTAAATTTTTGTTCTCTCGTATGAAAGTTTGATATTTTTTAACTGAAAAAGATCATCCACGTTCTGGAATAGATGCTCACCGTAATTGAATTTAAAAGGAAAGCACTATAAAATCAGTCGCTCAGAAAAAGTTAGCAACAATGACAACCGGAAACGAAGACACACTAAAAACAACCCCGGAAGATGTCATTGTCCCTTCCAATATTAAAAAAGAAGGAAGAAAAAGGAAGTGATGTAAGGTGTCTAGAAGAAAAAGGTTGCATATATAACAATGTATAATGCATTGTCTACACTGTCAGTAAGTCATTTGATTTCTGTCAGATCATGATAGACATCAATTATCATTCTTTTCCGTAATATGGAAAATGAAAAACGTTTTTTGTGTATTTAACCTAGCCTAGACGGTCATCAACATGTTGTACGCTGACCGAATATTGTATTCATATAAAGAGTAAGAAGGTCGTCTCCGTTCACTTCTCCGGGATAACCATGTCGAAGACCTTTCAGAAGCACACATACTTTGAATTGGTGTCAGTCTGGATATAGTATTTACAATGGGACTAGCCTTAACAAAACCCGAAGTGTCAACAAAACCATAACACTAGGTCAAAATGTGATGAGCTGTTTTTAACCAAAGCCGGTTTACATAAGCTGTTACAATTTACTCATTTAAGACACTATCCCTCAGAAATGTGATGTAGGTAGTAGCTGTTAATCCCAGTACAGTGTCGTATGAATGTTGTATCAATACCGTATCCATGTTAATCAGTGCAAACTTTTCAGCACCCGACATAACAATATTATCAATGGAACATAACCACTATAAAATGTTAAGCACCCGACATGACTATGTCATGCTTGGAAAATTACAACCCCTATCAACTGGACATAGATCAGTTTCTAATTTGCATACTAGGTATTAGTTCATCAGAAAAAGCTTGTAGCATTCTTTCTGTCATTTACAATTTTGATAATTAAATTACCAGCTTTCCTTTTACCTTAAATAATATGCATAAAAACAATGTCAATTATTAATGTAATTATGATGAAAAATAATGCAAATGTGAAATCAATTGCTCCATTCTTTTCACCTGAATGATAATATTCAGATCCCATTTGATTTTATTTGACAAAACACAATTATCTATTTTGTAATTTATTATATATCTTCATTTCTGTTAAGAAAATATTCTTTAGATTCATGGCAATGACAACTAACGATTTATGACGTCATTAAACTTACAATTTTATTGCAATATTTGTGGTATTTTTGTGTGCTTTCATACCTCTGAATCAACAAATAGAACCAAAACTCTTCCATCTGTCATTAGATGTTACTATCCCATGAACTAATTTTAATGGTGAAATTTCCCTTTCCTGACAATAACATTCCAAGTTTCCCGACCTACAGTGTTTACAAGATTATGGACTACTTCCATGGTCTCCATTGTGGTCTACTAACAAATAACTCTTTTTCATTATGCGATATGGTGACTATGCTCATTAGTTTGTCATGTGATTTAGTTGTCAGAACCCTGGTTCTCAGTATGAAAATGAAATAACAATTTATTTTACATAGATAGATTTCCAAGGCAATTGTTATCGATGAGGCAAAAAACCGCTCATCCTTCTGGAACACCTGGTGATACTCTCTTTTTACCTGTGGAAAGGGTTCTATGTAAATATTCATTGTTTTTTCTCTAGTTTTAGTTTGAGTTCGAATTACGTCTATTACACTATGCGGTATCCTGAGTTTTGTTTTGTTTTTCTTTTTTATTCAGAGCAAAGATTTCATCGTAAAAAAAACAATCCACTTGCAGAATGGTAGTTTACAAACGTTTGTGACATATTAATGGCGGCGTTTATTTATTTCGATTTAAAACATCAATTGATGTTAGGACTATTTATCATTTTTTGAAGAAATCTTTTACTACTCTGTACTGTCAAATGCTATGGTTTTATTTATGTAACAAGCAAATATACCAGTAAACATCACGTAAACATACGTTTGGAATGTTTTTTAGCAACCATATGACTTTCTCCCCAGACTATAAAGGAGCAATTTAGTTGTTTCCTCGTTTCAGTCCTTTGCTTACTCTTGCCTTATTGTCGATATTATTCCATTTATGCAAAACAAACAAAAGTTGAAATACCGCTTTTTTCTGAACACTTTGTGATAATAATCACCGTTATGATGTGTGAATGATATTCTTTCTGTGAACTACACATGAATTTGATAGAAAGACAGGAATGATTTACGGTGAAATAATAATAAAAGAATAAATTATGGAACTATTGTGTTTCCTATTGTCTCGAAAAATAGCAGCTATTTGCAATTCTAGTTGCGTTGCAAGCCGTCCATCCTGCATTTTTTACAATATTAAGGACCAGGTTATCTTTCTTTCCTTAATTGCTTAAAAGCAATGAATGTTTGAAATCGTTAAAATTAGTGTAAGAAGAGCAATGCGGTTAAATATATACAGTAATATCTATATTTTACGCATGATGTGTGAGTTTCGCACCACATAAACGTCAGGTACGTTTCTTCTCTGTGATTCTTCCTAGTCATTGCTGGTCTTACATATGTCATCGCACACAAACGCGCGGCCTACTTACAGCTTTAGTGCCGCCATCAATCACAGCTGACCGACGAATACTGATGACGGAGCATTCAGGATCGTATATAATATTATATAGCGATCGCACTGCATGTAACTGTAAAGTGTTTGTCAAATGTTAAAGATTAAACGAAATAGAAAAATGATTTAAATTTGTTTTACTTTTCCTAAAGCATACTTTAAATACCTATGCACTTTTGCACTTAAACGTGTCAATATTATAAAGAAATTTGGCTGATTTCTTTTATTCCAATTACGATTGGTTATCAACATTTCATTACTATATTTACGACCCAAAACTATGTATGATAAGGAATAACAAACCTTAATTTCATTTATTATTTGGGTTGAAAGTTATTTGACGTGCAACCATGCCGTTTAAATTCGCAAAATATATACGTTAAAGGTAGATACCATTTTATGGTTTTACGTCAAAACTCTGGTACTGATTAAGATACAAGGCACGAACGATAACTCTGTAGTTAATGATGCACCCCTTCACTTATGATGAGATTAAATGTATTTGTTTATGGATCGTTATTGAACAGTTCAAACCGTAAAAGAAGAAACTTTGAGCCTAAAATTATATGATTAAATAGAATCGGTCCTATTTTATAATATATAAATAATCAAAATCTAAGAATTCACATAGCTTTCATGAAATTCAATTTGTGAAATAACTGCAGTTATAGCGTTCTTTTAGCGTTTATTTATGTATTACTTCTCTAATCATATAAGGTTTGTCGACGAATTATCGAAATAGTGACATATTCTTAATCACAGATGGTTGAATCTGCCGGTCGACTACGAGTACCCGAGGTGTTTCTTGCACAGATTAAATTAATGGACAGCTCTCCCATTTTGCTATATAGATTATAAGCCTATATATCGATGTGAATGTAGAACGCGTTTTTCAAACCATTACAGTTATACGGAATGCCTCTGTCATACATAGGAGTTATACAAACCATTACAATTATACGGAATGCCTCTGTTATACATAGGAGTTAATTCAAACCATTACAGTTATACGGAATGCCTCTGTCATACATAGGAGTTAATTCAAACCATTACAGTTATATGGAATGCCTCTGTCATACATAGGAGTTAATTCAAACCATTACAATTATACGGAATGCCTCTGTCATACATAGGAGCTATACAAATCATTACAGTTATACGGAATGCCTCTGTCATACATAGGAGTTAATTCAAACCATTACAGTTATACGGAATGCCTCTGTCATACATAGGAGCTATACAAATCATTACAATTATACGGAATGCCTCTGTCATACACAGGAGTTATATAAACCATTACAATTATACGGAATGCTTCTGTCATACACAGGAGTTAATTCAAACAATTACAGTTATACGGGATGCCTCTGTCATACATAGGAGTTAATTCAAACAATTACAGTCCTTGTCAATAGATCTATTGATATAGGTACATGAAATTAAAAGAAAAACTCCTACATTGCTTTGCTTATCAAGGTATAATCATTTTAATACAAAAAGTATTAAGAGTGAATAGTAGACGGCTCCATGTTGATACTATATGACAATGTAGACAGCCACCTTTCCACCTTTATGAGACTCGTATTGATAGTTTTGACTGAATTGTCACCAGAGCTAGGGTCAACAGTCTATAGGTTTTTGGGTGTTACATTTCATCGTGAAATTTATGCGTGCACAACGCAAACAGCATAATAATGACACAAGCATAAATATTGTCAAGAATACCTCTGCTCGCCGTTTCGAAAAAAAATCTTTTTTATATGTTGTAAGCAAAGCGCCTTTCATAAGTGTAAACGATTCACTGAACAAAAACCATTGATAAGTTCAGCACACATGTTTTATAACGTGCAGCATGTATTGCACGGAGGTAAATCATCTATTTACCCCTTCGTGGTCATGATGTTTTATCAATTGCGTCCATTAAAGTCACCTTTTTCGTAAAGTTACAGACATTTAAGGACTTGTTCATGTAACGTCAAATAGAACTTAGGACATATTAAACTAATAACATATTGAGCAAAAATTATAAAAGTAAAAACCGATCGGATATGTCAACAGGGTATATTGCATTAATAATATTGTAAAATTGACAGGATGTTTCTTATGTTGTCATTGGAGAATAAACACGCAGCACCGACCAAATAGATGATAATATTTACATTACACAAGGTATAATCTGAAATCAAACTGTAGAAAAATATAATTTGTTTATACATATAATAAGATGCTGATATAAAGACACTCTGTTCTCTGCTAAGTGAATTTTTGATTCCTTTTTTATCAGTTTTTTATTCAAAAGCACGAACAGTAATAACATAAAATATTTAACTCTTGCATTTTATAACAGATCTATGGAAGTATTATTAAACATTTGCGTCCTATAAATTTGAATGGAGGTCAATGTATCATTTTTTTCCGGGGAAAAGCAATTACACATCCTTGTATGTAATTCCAGAAACAACACATTAGAAATGATTTTGCATTTAATCAACTTTGGAAGTGGTAAGGCATATACAATGTACAACAAAAAAAATGTACATAGATGTATTCTTAAAGGCATAACAATGCAGTGGCTTTAAGGACGATATTAACTGTATGCTACGTATACAAGTATAAAACGTACAAAAACCGACCTACCACCTTTCTCCCTCTCGTTGTGTTGGTTTGACTTTACTGTCAGACAAAATATATCAATTTGTTTATTAGAAAAGCAGTCATTTATAAAAAAAAAAATAGCTACAGACCAATTATCAAGATCAAGATCAGGTGTCGTTTGTCTTCAAAAAGGAATTTAACAGAACAATTGAATACAATTGGAGAAACATTGAATGTATTCCTTTTGTATGTACTTTTTTCTTTTACAAATTTACTTTTTATAACTCTTCATATTTTAAGTTCTTCATGAAGCAAAAGAAGCTTACCCTTCCGGAACATTTGGTCTTATTATTCATGTACTTTTTCAAGGGTATCCATTTAAAACTTTCTCCTGTTTATATTAAGCCCTAGTTTTTTTCGATTTTGAGTTGGAATTCTTGATATTGTTTTAAAGATATAATTGGTTGCCAACATGAAGAAGTACGAAAAATACAACACTGTTTAGAAATATGCAAATCAACGTGTACAAATTCAGAATACTCTAATTGGAAATGAAAATTCTCGAATAAATTTCTGCCTTATTCTTGTTCTTTTTGTTTAGAGTATATGTTAGTCATTTTCACACTTTTAAACTTCAACATATAATATTTAGGCCTCCAATACCATCGTTTGTTTTCAAAAACAACAAGTATGTACAATGTTAAAATTTGGTATTCCGTGTGTTTTACTACTTCTACTAGGTCGCTGTCGCTGCCGGTGGATCCTATGTCCCCGTGGGGATTATCAAAATATAGTTTGATTTATCGACGTTATGAATAGAAATACCATTTTGATATTCGAAGGATGCCCAGGATATAGATAGAAACTTTTGGTAACTCTCATACTTGAGTTGCTTGTTCCGTACAAACTCTCACATTTGAATTGCTTGTACCGTACACATTTTCACATTTGAGTTGCTTGTACCGTAAAAAGTTTCAGATTTGAGTTGCTTGTTCCTTGCAAAGTTTCACATTTGAGTTGCTTGTCCCGTACAAACTTTCACATTTTGGTTTTTTGTTCCGTACAAACTTAACTAATTATTACAGTTTGATACTTCTACATTATATAATGAGAATTCTAAACTCCATGACACTGACTAATCATTTATGATCACTAACGTGTTCCTTTTCCAGTGATTAAGTTATGTACGTGGCTTTAATCGCAAGCCACTTTTTCTTAGTCGAATTATGTATGGCCGGTGGTCACCTTGACTTATTTTTTTAATTGTTTTATTAATGTTCTTGTTTTAAAGAGAACTTAAGCATACAAAAATAGCATTAAAATTTGGTTTTGATATCACAAAACTTTCTATATTTTGTGAATCTTTTACTGAAATGATAACGTAGGCTATTTTATACAGATATGCTTGTGGCAATCCTGAGGAGCAATATCACAGAATATATAGCTGGTTTCGTTACCTTGTACTCTTAGATGATGCACACCGATTTAATTAATGACATTGCAAAAGTCCATGCTATACCTTTTCCGCATTACCGTCACCCTGACCATCCATAGCTTAGGTTCTACACTATTACTGACAAACAGCGGAGTGTCGGCCAGCTGACAAATAATGGCCTTCAGTATCACATGCTGTCACGGTGATCGTTCTGCCTCCGGACAATCGGTGTAATGGTCAATATAGTGTTGGTCAAGGTAAGTTTAGTGTTACAACCTAACCGCCCGATATACATATTATGTTACTATCAATCAAGTAGGGGTTTCCTTTCAGTAAGTATGTTTTCAGGGTTGTAACAATAAAGAAAACTGGCGTGAGGTCACTTATATACGATACACATCTTTCCCGAGGCGACTATACCGAGGACATATATTTGATGTGTTTGATAGGAGGCATGGATTTATAGCACCGTACGTCCGTATCACTGCTTATCGTGTTCAATATATGATATATGTAGTTTTTCACATTCAATATTGACATCACCATACTTATATTTATAGAATAATAGATGAACAAACTCTTAAAAAACAATTCATCAGTTATCCATGACAATGTTTCCACGAAACTTGCAAAGTGAATAGATATTCCGGAACATAATTTTGTCAAAGTTGCTTCTGTAGGTTCTTAAGTCTTAGACACATTTCTGTATTTGATAAAAAATATTAAAATGTAATAAATGACAATGATTGACACTTGATTAATTTGACGTAAAATAGATCGGTCATTACATTCGAGTATCCTCGCTCTGGTATGTCACAGACATTTTGGGCTGACAATATTTACAACTAAATTTTTAAAAGTATGATATTTTTTTCTTTTAATATAACAAAATAATTCTCGAATGTTATAAAAACCAATTTAAGGTATTATGTTTGAATATTTTCCAGCGTAGCGGTTCACATAAAAAAGGCCATATGTCAAATCTATTTTTATCTTGATTCTGATGTTACCTGTTAAAAGTGTAGTACCGTTTCCTGTATTGACGAAGATGTTGTTCCAAGGACTATTTGCGGCTCGGGCCAACACGAAAGTCAGACACCAAATAACCCGGCCAATACAAAAAAGGAAGTAACCGTAACTTCATTAATTAAATACTGCCTTTATGTGTAAAAACTTATCCCGAAATTTATTATTGTATTGCTATCTTTACTGTAACATTTGTGTGTAAAGTCAAATAGTATACTCCTATCGAAAGTGAAAAGTATGCCAATACGACTCCCTATTGGTGTACTTTTCTAAGTAAGCAAATATGAAGCCATATCGATGAGCTTCCATTATAAGACATTTGCAGGCTTATTTAGTAGATAGGTATTTGCTTACCGTATGACTGTCAATAAACAGGTAGTTAATTAATAATGGATTAGCGTACCACTGCGTTAACCTGAATCGCCTAGGTATATGTGTATTGTTAATGGAAGAGGGCGGATGTTATATGTTTGAGCATAGAAAGCATGCCCTACACAGAATAATGTTTGAAAATGAACCACACTTAGTTGTACAAAGTAAAAAGTTGTTTGAAATTTGTTTGCACAAATAGACAAGCAAAAAAGTCACTTGGTTGTTCATTTAGACTGAATTGTAAAAGGCTTATACTTGCATTACGAACTTAACAGATTACAACCTAACTTATCTGAGTAGAGTTGATGAGATAAGTATTATTTTGAATATTAATCGGCTAATATAGCCAAAGGCGACATGGTGTGAGCATCGTCTGACTGTCATCATCTCACTCCCATTTTTTTCTCACATTAGGGAGGGTCGTACAGTTTCATAGCAACACCTTATTGCGTCCAACTTCCTTCCTACTTTGATGGAAACTATGTTGCCTTTATATATAGGCTACATACATGATATTTCGTTTACTTGTTTTTGTTATAATGTTTTATTAACAAATCGACTCTGGCTATGAAGTATGATTTTATATCATTTGGATGGAAGCATGCATTTCTAGAATGGAATTTTTCTTGCTGCATTTTTTGTTGTGTTGTTGTGTAGTATGAATAGAAATTATGATGGTTTTTTTTAAATACTTTTTACGAGGATAATACAAGCATTAAAATGTTTTGAAAAACACAGACTTGATTAACAAAGCTAATGTTATACTTCACTGTGTAATTGCAGAATCTGCCCAAGAAAAATGTTTCTTCAAGTTTCTTTAAACAATTTAAAATTCGCGATCTTTACGTACATGTATGTTATGAAATGAAATACAATTTTGCCAGCTTACGTTGAAGTATCCTGTGAATATCAACTGAACTCTGGTTGTTTACTGTCAACAACCCGTTTCCTGAAGCTAATGCGACAACCATTAGTACATCTCCAGTCAAACTCATGAAAGTATGTAGGTCTCCAATAATACACAACTCTTAAACAAAAACACTGTACATGTGTATACTGTAGTATAAATACTTCATGGTAGTTTAAGTTTCTCGAGAAGAGAACTGTCTATATTAAATATGTTAGCTCCATCAACAGACTATTCTTATGAGGGGAGGTAAGTATGCTACTACTGATGAGGGAAAACAGGTATGTTACATTCGACATATAGGTGTGAAGCTGCAGAAAATTTCTTGTTGACACAAATTATATTATTACATCTCTAAACTTATACAAAAATACAATTTTTGTATTGTTCAGTATTTCTTCCTCTATATACGAATGTTAAATTAGGCTATTGGGATAGTGGCTTGTCTTTTTTTTATCTTTATTCTGATGGTTGCACTGATGGCATGGTTTTGATTATACAAGCGGTATATGTTTGTATTGTTCAGTATTTCTTTGATAATGTAAATCTGTTCATAACGTTGTGTTCCATTCCAAAGCAAAACATTATCGAAAATTAACGGGAACACATATCTAAATACAAACTATAATATTGGCGAACAGATAAAACCTATACTCAGATATGATTTCATAACGCCGCAAGCACCGTCACACATAGCACAATCATAGAGTGTCATGTTGTCGAGCACAAAGGAAAGTGATTAAACAAATCTCGAGACAAATTAATCGATTTCACGATACCAGACTGAGCCACAATAAGTTTGTAAACTAGAGATCAGACTTAGATATCATGTTATGTATAAATATGTCGTACTTGCCATTGTTTTGATTAATGATATTGACTTGACGAAGCAACGAACCAACTGAGCAAAACAGTTGTTAAACAGGAACGTTAAACGCATATTGTATGAAGTTTATATGTTTGAAGTTTAAATAGAAAGAAAGTAAACGCCATATACATTTCTCATTTTTATTAATGAAATAATTTATTTTGCTTTACAAAGATCATAAAGATAATTTAAATATCAAAATGTCCATTTACCTTGATATTTCTATTGATTGAGATTCTTGTGTTGTCTTATTTGCATGATGATCTATAAGAAAAAAACTATATGAAACTCTAAATATGTGATTGGGTTCTAGTAGTCGTTGACAGAACATGTATTACAATACATTATTTGGAGGGATATTTAACACAAACGTGTATGGTCACTTTCGTAATTAATTGTAATGTCACTTTCGTAATTAATTGTCTTTCATATAAAATCATGCTAATTGAAGCAAAATATAACAGGGCGGTATAAATGAATGATTGTGTTGATTTGATTAACACAATGTTCAATAAAACAGGAACGTAATTTCCATTGTCATATCATGTCAATGTTTCTCTTTGTTATAAAACATTACAGAATGATATTGCCACATGTTACTGATGTTGTACCCATGTTAAACACATCTGATTTAATAGAAACTACAAAGAGCGTATATCTGTCGAAATTTCTAAGATGAGTGCCGGCGGCGTCTTCATGTTGTACAAGGTAATAAGTATCCAGGCGTGGTATACGATAGTGTTACATTATAAATTATCTTGCATAAGCCGAGTTTTGTCAAATTAAAATCGGTAGGACAAATACGAATATGTATACTCCGGATCGTACTATTATTGTTAGAGGACGGATCGATATGTGTAAATCACTGTAAGTCACTAACAAAGCACCCCGTATATGTATGTGTGCACTATAACGTATTTTCTACAAAAAATCTACGTGTTAGGATGAACAACGTAGAGATAAGAATATGTGTGTCTGAAACCAATACAGATGAATGAAGTGCGTCTTTACATTGTTGAATATTGCAGTTTATAACTATAATATCAAATAATGATAAATATGAATTCATGCTCTTTTATCAAACACATATTTTTGAATGTGTGCATTAATTACTGGTCTTTTCTACATTTTTTTAGAAGATGAGGTGTAACATTGAAAAAAAATGAACTTAAGACACACACATGGGATTTCAACTATACAATTTGGTAATAGATACAGCATGGCACAAATGAATTACACTGCATAATACAGCAGTTTCGTCCTTCTAGCACTCATCGGTGATGCTTTTGGCCAAATAATTTGAAATCCAAACTACATTCTGTAAGTATTGTCCGCATACATTTTGTTATCGTAGGCTACTTCCGGTATTTTCTCCGTTGTCTCTTCCTGAACTGTGTACTTTTTGTGGTTCTGTCCCTTCGTTCTGTCGCAAAAAAAAGGAATACTACCAAATTAAAATTATTTTGAATTTCTTAATACTAGTCAAATGTATACAAAATACTATTACATGGCATAGGATAGTCCAAATAGAATTAAAAAAACATACATCTAATCAGGTTTAGAAACCAATGATGATGTAAATATGAAGTTGTCTAAAGTATTGTGAGAAATCTTGTACACAAGCTGTCTACTTCAAAATTTGAAAAGTGTTATCTTTGCACGTGACTTTTGATCCTTTAACTTTGACCAATGACCATCGATATCAAATCAGGTGTGAAGAACTCGATATTACCGTACTATGGAGTAAATACGAACTAAAATGTGTTCAGGGGTTCATGAGATATTATGTACACAAGCTTTTCACTACGTACGGACACATGAACACACGAACCAACCAACGGACGTACAGACAATTACTATATACCTCTCTCTACGTAGGGGTATAATCACCTGTTTTTCACAATGTATCCGATGGCCACGAGTAAACAGAATCCCAGGACTCCACACACTACTGCCAGGATAACGATTTCCGTCTGGTCTAAAGTGTCGTCCTCGTCCTGTTTTGAGGCCTGTACTGATGGACTACAGGCGGGGTCTGTAACACATACACGTCATAGCAGTGATAATGCTGAGAATATGTTAACTTTGTTTTCACAAATATAGCAAACACAAAATAATTTCATAAATACAATTATTTATTGTACAGTATTAACATAAACCGATATCAAGCTCTGACGTAAGCCGGTGATACAGTTTATATATCGTACAATGGAAACCACGAAAATCACAGTTGCTTGTATACAAAACGAACTGTGCAGGTACTGTTAAATTTGTTATTTAAGCGAACTCAGCTTTTAGTGTTTTATCGCATCTTCACATATAAGCACATTGATGAATTGGCGTATTCAAAATATATGCAATAGAAGCTTTATAGTGCAATCATAATTTAGCGCGTTATTTAAAGCATGAAAAGCCCTAAAATTAGAATTCTGCTAAAATTTTATGATTTTGCAGTGTACTCATTAAGTTGTCGTAAAGTTTCGAAATTGTTTTAACAAATTAGCGGATGTTACACCGAGGGAAAAATGCAGTCGTTATTATATTAAATATAAGCAATAAGTTGAGGAACATTGCCGGTATGATTTTGATTGTGATTGAAGTTATTATCAATTGTACAAAAAAAATAAAATTGGCAGATGGACAAACAAATAAATACCTGAATGACATGTATCAGTCCAGGAGGATTCGCTCTTGTCAGGCTTGCAAACCTGATACTTCTCACCGGGTTTAGTTTCGTCTTTACCATAACAGGCCTCGTCAATAACACAGCTATCACCCTAGAACATTATTTGAGAAAACGAATAT
>JAUMHH010147279.1:0-20282 GCA_032359455.1 Chlamys rubida | reverse complement strand
AATTTACTAAACTGAAGAAGAGAGAAATGTAAATACGATATCGATACATTTAAAGTAACCTTAAACAAATGACCGTCATCGCGTTACTCAACACTGGTCGATTTGCTTGGGTCTGTTAATTTATGCGGAACAACGGTATGTCTGTTTTTAAATGTAACATTTTCAGGTATAAATCCTGGCGGACCTGCAACTATGCAGGCCTTGCTAGGCTTTGTCAAGGCTCGCCTGAAAGCAGCATCAGATTACTATGTCCGACCTTATTTCATAAGCAAATAACTCTGAGCAATCTTTCCACCGTTTCGATCGCCGATAAACGAAAGCGGCCCTGACAAAGGAAATCTGAAATTTTGTTGCTGCAAGTAATAAAACATGTTTGCCCAGCTTATGTATAGTTGAGCGTTGATAATCAGAATTTGGAAGGTCAAAGATATTGCATTACCATACCGGTCGACATCAAGTAGAAACTGGAAGTGATCTTAGATGTCAGTTCTGACGTAGCAGTTGCTCTTACTGAAACTAACCTCACTCAAAATGCTGTCATTCGAGCGATACCACTGACACTTAAACGATGTTCATGAACCGGAAGTTCATGATCAGACATGTTAGGTAACTTTTTTAACTCTGATTATTCTATTATTATTATTTTTATGAACCTAAAATATTTAACTCTGATAACATTAGCGGATACAGTATCATCCTCTAGCGTAACGCAGGTAACATTGATCGGTTATACCGCTAATTAAGATGTTTAGTATCGACAATGTCAGCCGCTGGTGTACATGTAGACGGGTTACAATAGTGGGTGGGTTTACAAACTTTAGTGGTAGGGTTATTAGGGATTGATTAAAGGGTAGCACGGAATAGTGGGTGGGTGTACAATAGTGGTTGTTACAGAGCCAAACATGCTTTAGTAGCAGGGTTATTAGGGATTGATTAAAGGGTAGCAATTAAGGGTATTGCGAGATAAGTAGGGTAATAATTGAATACAGGTAAAACACGTAAAACACGTAAGGATACAGGTAAAACACGTAAAGATACAGGTAAAAAAAGGTAAGGATACAGTTAAAACACGTAAAGATACAGGTAAAACACGTTAGTACAGGTAAAATAAACCAGGTGTGTTGTGAAACATTCGAGTAATACGTACGTTCATCTATGCCGGTAATTAGTTCCAAACCGAATGTTGGTTGCAGATATCGAAACAATAGAAATATAAGCATATCTCGACATAAACTCAGTCTCCATCTTTGTCTCGTCATTTTTCTTTATAATACCTCAGACGGAACGTTGACAAAAACGTTTTCCAGTACATGCGCAGTGAGATGTCCAGCTGTTACATTTGTCGTGTTGGAGATGAGCATACGTGTATAAATCGATTTGCCTCCTGATTGTTCTCGGTGACAAATGTAGTGATTCAAATCTTCAAAACTTATATCGATCGCCACCAGTCAATATTTAGACGTAGACGGTTCAAAAACTGACAGCCACTTACAACATATATGTCCCGCGATCGATCACGAGAGGTCCTGTAGATATTAATCATTTCGCTTATATTTATTTTCGCAACCGTGCGCTTAAAACAACGGAGGCCGGTTAGTATGGCAACATAACTGAATATTTATTTACTGAGCAATGTCGATCCCTTTCAGTCATAAAGTCATACATCTTATAAGGTATATGAGATATGATATATAATTTTACAGAATGTAGAATCGACATTGCTCCTTAATTATATGTTACGCTGGCTTGATATAGCTTCAAGCCACGTGCAATAATATTTGTATGCTATAATTACAACACAGCATGTGGTAGCTAAGTGTTCTTTATACCATAATTACGAGTTAACTAAATTTGTAGCTAATAATTACGACATAAAAATATAAATTATAATTACGACATTGCTAACTCGTAAAGTACGGCAAAACTTCATGGCGAATTTATGGCGAACTAACTTAATGTTGTATAGCCAAAGAGGAGTCGAAAATTATTGCATATGCTTTAGAAATATCTTCAGTTGTTGTGTTTACAGAAAATGCGATTACCTGACTCTCTAGGGTTACGAGACTAACGTTAGTGAGTCGATTACCTGAGGTTACCTTAGGTTTACAACCAGACATGTATATCACAGATTACCTTGCTCTCTAAGGTCATCATGCGACCCCAGATCGTCGGGCTACTTTAGGTCACTAGGTAATCATCAACAAATTGTAGATACGGGTGACCTGAGATAGCCAATGGAGACAACCTGAGATAACCTCAGTTCATAGAGGTGAAAGGTGACCTGAACCTGAGATAACCTCAGTTCATAGAGGTGAAAGGTGACCTGAACCCGAGATAGCCTCAGTTCACAGAGGTGAAAGGTGACCTGAACCTGAGATAGCCTCAGTTCACAGAGATGAAAGGTGACCTGAACCTGAGATAGCCTCAGTTCACAGAGGTGAAAGGTGACCTGAACCTGAGATAGCCTCAGTTCACAGAGGTGAAAGGTGACCTGAACCTGAGATAGCTTCAGTTCATTGAAATGAGAGGTGATCTGAGATATTCTCAGTTCATAGAGGTGAAAGGTGATTTCCCTCAGATAGACTCAGTGCACAGAGTCAAGAAAGTTGATCTGATGTAGCAGTAGTAGATAGACGGGAGAGGTGACCTAATGGTAGTCACAGGACATAGAGGGGAGAGGTGACCTAATGGTAGTCATGGTACATAGACGGGAGAGGTGACATAATGATAGTCACAGTAGATAGATGGGGAAAGGTGACCTGAGGAAGCCGCAGTAGATAGATGGGGAAAGGTGACCTGAGGTACATGTAACCACAATATGTGGTAGTAACGGTACATAGAGGGGAGAGGTGACATAATGACAGTCACAGTACATAGAGGGGAAAGGTGACCTGGGGTAGTCACAGTACATAGAGGGGAAAGGTGACCTGGGGTAGTCACAGTACATAGAGGGGAAAGGTGACCTGAGGAAGCCTCAGTAGATACAGGGGAGAGGGGACCTGAGGTAGCTACAGTACACAGAGGGGAGAGGGGACCTGAGGTAGCTACAGTACACAGAGGGGAGAGATGACCTGAGGTAGCTACAGTACATAGAGGGGAGAGGTAACCTGGGGTAGCTACAGTACATAGAGGGGAGAGGGGACCTGGGGTAGCCACAGTACATAGAGGGGAGAGGTGACCTGGGGTAGCCACAGTACATAGAGAGGAGAAATAAACTGAGATATCCATAGTAGATAGAGGGGAGAGATGTCCTGATATTGGCATGAGGTAGCTACAGTACATAGAGGGGAGAGGGGACCTGAGGTAGCTACAGTACATAGAGGGAAAAGGTGACCCGAGGTAGTCACAGCACAAAGAGGGGAGAGGTAACCTGGGGTAGCTACAGTACATAGAGGGGAGAGGGGACCTGAGGTAGCTACAGTACATAGAGGGGAGAGGGGACCTGGGGTAGCTACAGTACATAGAGGGGAGAGGGGACCTGAGGTAGCCACAGTACATAGAGGGGAGAGATGTCCTGATATTGGCATGAGGTAGCGAAAGCACTTTAGAGGGTGGAACTTGGAAGAGGTCACGTGACCTATGGCAATGCTTTGTAGGTTGCAGTGGACTTCGTATGTAATGTTGAGAGTAAACCCGTCTACCTCGTGATGAACTAGCTATGACCTGATAGTGTTAACAACTTAAAGTAACGACGAGACGAAGGTAGCCAAGGATTCCCAAGTCGGATGTGAAAGGATATGGGGTCACCTGCCAGATCACTTAGGCTTTCTTCGGGTACTCCCCCCTGTTTCCTCCCACATTAGGACCCCCCGCGCGCTAACATACAGGCCATGAATTATGGTTGATAATTTAATAAAACTTGTTTCATAATTGCTGCAAAATACATAAAGTTTAATTTAGTGTAAGGGGTAATGTATAAGACCATGAAACCATTCGTAAATGATCCAGTTTTCATGGACTTTTTAGAATCATCAATACTCTTACATCCGTTTTTGGTCATTTCGAAATTCGGTTTTCAAAATATGTACACCTGTTATATATGTTTAGTTGTAGTTAAATTACTTTGTGATGATGACTTACTAAAGTACCTGTGTGGTTAGCTGCGGGAACCGTAGCTTCTAGGCCCGATCGTTTTGGTTTTTTATTATTGTTATCGGACCGATAACATTAAAAAATATATTGTTATCGGACCGATAACAAAAAAAACCACGATCGGGCCTAGAAGCTACGGTACCCGCAGCTACTGTGTGGTATGACTTCAAAGTTATGTTATACTTCCCTATGTACTAAAACGTAACTACACTAGCCGTACATGTACATTTGAGCTGTCTATATATGCTGTTATATTTTGCTACGTCATGTTTATTACTTTAAGCCTTGTTAAGTTCTGAACACTGATATTTTCTAAAATAAACCTATATCTATTAATGTATTATTTTAACATAAAGAATGTATCATAATTGCATCGTTTAATTCTTTTTTACATAGAAACCGGAAGTAAATATATCATGAAATAAATAGCTAGTATACCACAGTATTTTTGTATTTGTTTTTAATTGGAAGACTCCTAAAGGCAATATTGCAGCTATAAAAAGAAAAAAAATCCAACATTATATATAGCTACAAACTTTATACGGTTTACATTGTATATTTGATCGTTATTTTAGTCTTTAGTTTTGTTGTAATCAAAAGTTGCATAATGCATTTTTGTTCATGGACACAATGTTCAAATGTAAAACATTCCTGTTTTGTCATGTCTTTTTCAATGTCTGCGTTTTCAAAATATTTTTTAGTGTTAACTAATAAAGAAAAAATATGCAAATATGCTGTTTAGAAAAAAAAATATCATAGCATTAAATGATGCATTTCTTTTTTTTTCCACAGCCGGTCCCAAGTATTAAAAAATGCACTAGTACATTTATGTAGGTCTGCCTTTGACCAGTCAGTCCATATGATGTTCAGCTACGGATAAGAATATATCAATACAAATGTAAATATAGCTAAACATGAATTTAAAAATAAAATGTTCTACGCTTTCTGACGTTATCATTTCCCCTCTACCGGTCAAGGGGGAATAACTTCAATGTAAAACGTTAAAAATATAGGTCAACCGCAAGATGGCGTATCCATCGCAGAAATTGTCAACAGAAGCAGCCATCTTGGAACGCCGCGCACTTCATTTCGGGACTACGGCGGGATTCTCAAACTTGAGGACAGTTTTGAGCGATTTCATCTAGAATGTGTATGTAGTCCACAAGTAGAATGAGTCAGTATATCCAGGTAACCGAGGATGAAGGCGACGATCCAATGGAGGTTCCAAGCGAGGACGATGGAACTCTTCTGCTGTCAACACTAGCTGCTCAGTTCCCAGGGGCTTGTGGATTGAAATATAGAAATCCAGATTCGGGTGCTTTCAGAGGAATTAGATTGTCTGATGGACGTCTTTATCCACCTGATGGGAAATGGGGAAACAGGATGTTTATTGCTGTTTTTCCAAAAAGTAAGTAACTGCGTTTACAAGGATTATATCCGAGTGGTTTTGATGACGCTTTGGGTTTTTTGCTGGAGCAGACGCCTTGGAATTTCACGTTGTTTTTGATATTTTTGTCTTGAAAACACCAAAAACATCGTTGCATTATGATTCTTTAATATTTCAAAAATATACTTGCACAGACAAAGTTAGTCAAAATGCATTTATTCGTTTCAAAAGCATGTGTTTGTTAGGCTAAAGTGAAACTGACAGCGAAATAAGTTTGACAGCTAAGGGCGATAACTCTAATTTTTTAAGAGGAAATAGTTTACAGAGCATAAGGAAACTTTAACTGCGTGATATATTCATGAAGAGTATAATGTCAAATTACTGTCAATGAAGTAAAACAATGTTGAGTGACGTTTATATGTCTTAAGTTTGCGTTTTTTGTTCCTTGTTAAAAGGAAACTATTTGAAATCATATAATGAAACCATCAACTGATATGGTTTGCTTTAATTGAAACTAAGACAACCATACTACAAGATGTATTTACTTTTATTTAGCATCGTAGTTATTCTGAGCATTCAGGCTTAAATACATAATTTGTCATGGATAAAGTTGAAAGACAAATATTTAGCATTGATTTAGATTATGTCAGTGATCATGATCATGACTGCATGGAGTAATGTTCTCATTTTATTGTCATTCAGACATTCTCTAGGAGTAGTTGGTTGATGCAGTTATATAAATGTAGACATTTCCCTATTATTGTTTTTCAGCTGGAAATGAGTGTAAGCGTGTACGTGAAGAAAATCCTGTTATTGACAACACCATGATCAGGAGGAAACACGAAAAATCAAAATGCAGCGACCTCATAGTTCTGGGTTTACCCTGGAAGAGTACAGAAGAGGACCTCCGAAAGTATTTTTCAACTATTGGTGACCTACTGATGGTTCAGGTATACAAATAGATGGTGGTTTTTATAAATAGGACTATTTGTAATGTGATGGTTTGTTTTACATCTTTCAAGGCATATTTATTTCATGTTATCTTCCAAAATCCTTAAAATCTTATTTACAATACTTTTTATCCTGTTATAAGTCATTTATGTTTAATTGATTGGAAATAAAAATGTTGTCAGTTGAATCATTCCTGTCTAAAAAGTTAAATTGATATTTACAAAAATGTATTCTCATAACTATAGAGAAGTGGCTCTGCTACGAGCATACAGAGCATCATTTTGAGATATTTTGTGTGAAATGTTATTTCTTGACTGAGTTATATAACATTTCATGATTTTTGCTATAATAGTTGTACATGTGTTGTGGTATGATAAAGAAACTTATTATAAAATGACAAGTTTTATACTTTATATTTAAGATAAATTATACCTATTGTGTGTTCATGTATGGCCTTATTGTGTCGTTGGGCCGTTAAGACTATTGTGTGTCCATGTATGGCCTTATTGTTTGCTTTGAATTGCCAATCAAAAATTGAACTGCTTTAACTCATTCACCCCTGAAGACACATTTGAACTCCTCCAATCCAGGTTTAAATAGTTCATTATGAAATTTCGGGGATGCATGAGTTAATAAGTTATAATTGGCAAAATATTATAATAAGGATGAAATATACCAAATAAGTACAATTTCCACTGAGATTAGACTTTAAAAAGCTCAAAATTATCACCTTGGGAAAGTATCCTCCCTTTAAAATGAAAACCAATGGCTGCAATGTTGGTTTAGATATCCACCCAGTGAAACCCTTGAGTAAGATGCTTATAGTTAACGTAAGGTTGGAAATGTGTACTTTAAATTTGTGTTGATGATAAAATATATGTTGTGTATAAAACTATGAAAATCAACAACAACTATTTCTTTCCTTCAGGTAAAAAAGGACACTAAAACTGGTCAGTCGAAAGGATTTGGATTCATACGATTTGCAGATTATGAATCACAACAAAAATGTATGGCAACGCGGCACCTGATAGAGGGAAGATGGTGTGATGTGAGAATACCAAACTCAAAGGTACGAGACGATACATTGGTAAAAGAGTAACAACTATGGTAGATTTTGCTTCAGACATGTATACATGCGTACTTGATCTTAGGAAATGTAACTAACTTTTAACCTTTGCACCCTTCCTACTGGGAGCAAATTAAATTCATCATGGTGTTGAATAGCTATGCACAGCTGAATTGAAAAATGCTATATACTGGTAAACTTATGCCCAATCAATCTCTCGCCCTGTGCTGGTAAAATCTGTATTAAACTGCTATATACTGGTAAACTTATGCCCAATCAATCTTTCGCCCTACGCTGGTAAAATCTGTATTGGCCCAGTGTTAATTTCACCCTACACATTTGATTACTATTTTTCTTTTCTTTACTAATATTCCCTCTGATGATATATTCGCCCTCAATGCAGAGGGTGTAAAAAGGCAAAAGTTTTACAACTTTCTGTATCTCACAAGTTAAAAATTGTGGTATATATTGTATTTTATTCGAAAACCAATTATCATTTATATACTGCAAAAATAAAAGAAACATAGCACTTGAACATGAACTGAAATGCAATGTATGCTTAAACAATGGCAACTACTAATATAGTAGGTTTATCTCAAGTCTCAAAATGTGATCTATTTGGAAATTGAACAATAGTAAGTAAGAATTTACCTAACAAGAGCACGAATCTTGTAGAAAATAAAGAAGCAAAACAACTGAATTTTATATTGAAATACAATGTATGCACTTAATTATGGCAAATGTATATCATGTATAAGATGCAGAAAGATAATAAAAACATTTCAAAAAAAAAGGGGGAAAGAAGGCAAAAGTTAAACTGGCGACAACATTCTTTCAGTGTACAGTATTGTTACTAATAGGTGAAAATTAAATCTGTCAGTAATATATCTCTGTACCACATTTATGTTGATAACAACAGACTGGTTGCTATCTCAATTCTATTTGTAATTTGAAGAGTTAACATCATTTAAAGATATATAATATATACCTGTATATGTATGTGAGGAATGAAAGCTTGGTTTTGGGTTTACCCTTTACTTTGTATGATATATATGGATAATGAGAACTTGCTCATCACAACTTGTAGGTCTCTTTTATCTATCAGGGGGAGACAATTTTGATGTCTGTGTTGTCAACAGTAAATTTTCTCATCTAACCATCTCCATCTCCTGATGATTTGCTGGTCATTTTCATAAATCTGACAATTTCTTATTACATGCATATGAAATAATACACCCCATAAAATACAGTACATGTCAGTGATTTTTTTTGCTCAATTTTACTGCCGAATACAGGCTGTTTCCCCTAGCTGAAAAGTGCCTTACTTTCCCAAAATGACCCAACACTGAGGAATATATTCCTAATTTCAATACAAATAATGCTACATTCTTCCAATATATAAAGGAACAGGCTGTTGTAAAATTTAGGTAACAAAAACACTACATGTATACCACTCTGTTACACCTCTGACATTGACAAGAGTACCGTTAATTCATTGGTGCTTTGCCATTCCATGGTGACCCTCTGGTCACATATCCAAAGGCTATCTCTTATAGCAAATAAAACAACAACATTGAAACCAACTTTTAAAAAACTGTGCATTGCCAACACCTGATGAAATATTGGCATCCATTTTACATCTAGACCTGAGATAACAGAAACACAAAAAGTAAGCCAAATACAAATTCACCAGAACCCATCTAGGCTAATTACATTCTATAATTGAATTACGTAGTAAATCAGTATGTTTAATAAAGTGAACCCAAGAATTCAAGTAATTTTGTAATTAATTGTCTTTGAAAGTTCAGCTACTGCATGGGTAGAAAATTCTTCATCATCAACGTGGAAAACTTGTTGTATGGTTTGTTATAGCTAGTGGTCCCTATTTTGACAATAAAGAGGGTCAATGAGGTTTATAGGGGCTTGGCCTCTGGCTTCCACATAATGGATCTAACTCACCTCTATTCCTGCAGAGAGCCAGTAACAAACCAAACAACTAATATCACTTGTCATTTGACCGGGGAAACCGAGATATTTATCTGCTGTCAGTATCCCATGAAATACAAAAAAAACATTTCAAAAGAACGAGTTTCTGTTTTTTGTGTGATATATTAATGAAATTGACTGCAGTTGCAATGTATTTACATGATGTTAACATTATGATTGCAGATATGCTGGTTTGACTTATACATCATTGATAGTATTTTATATTTTTGGTTGACAAAAGATCTATTGAATTGCCTCCCTTTAGTAAAAAAAATCCAATCTTCTGCTAAAGTTATATTTTCACTTTTTCATATATTTTCTTAGTTGAAAAATGTATTTAATAAAAGAGTGCTTTGGTAAATGAAGGTAGTTGGAACTATACGTATTGAATTATTAATAGAGCTGTATCTAAGAATTCAAACTGAAAGTGAAACTGAAAGTTCCTCTTTTAATACTTAGAAATTTCACATTTTGAGTTTCTGAAAGTGGAGAATAAAGATTTCTTAAAGCAGAATCAAACTTAAAATAACTAAATCTATTGTGATCAATATGTTTTTCTTAAAGTTGTTCTGTAATTTTCTTAACTTATTTGAGCTATTATTTCTGTAGTTATCGTATATTTTTTGTAACTGTTGGGGTTTAATTTTGATACATGTATATTATTATTTGTAAAAAGTTTGTATTCAATTAATTTTTTCGTTATTACAGGAAGGAGCACAAAATGTAATGAACAGGAAGGTTTTTGTTGGAAGATGCACTGATGATATGACAGCTGAAGATTTGCGACAGTATTTTGGAAAATTTGGAGAAGTTGTTGATGTATTTATCCCCAAACCATTTAGAGCATTTGCGTTTGTAACTTTTGCCGACTCGGACGTATCCCAGGGCTTGTGTGGTGAGGATCACATAATCAAAGGAGCCAGTGTGCACATTAGTAGTGCTGCCCCAAAGAACTACGACCGACAGAACGACAAAAAAGCAATTGCGCCAGGACATCCTGGATATGGACAGGGATATGCACATCACAGCTCATGGAGTCAGGGAGGGAGAAGCAACACTCAGGCCATGGCCAACCAGGGCAGTGCCATGGGGCATGGCAACATGCCTAATAACCTGAGTCTGGGTCCGATTCAGATCAGTCCTGCCATGCTGGCAGCAGCCCAGGCCATGTTGAGTGGTCAGGGGGGATGGGGCCCCATCGGTTTGGTCAGCCAGGGCAATAACACCGGAACTGGTATTGGAACCGGTGTTGGAGTCAATGTGGGTGGCGCCTCGACCCCAAATGCCCAGCCTACAGTGGAAACCTCAAGCCAAGCTAGTGCTCAGAGCTTTGGAAGTATCGGGAGCAACAGTCAGGCAGCGGCAGTAGCAGCCCCGGTCCCCACAGCCAGTAATAGTTTCCTGGGGTGGGGCAGTTCCCACTCCCAGGGCAGTGAACCAGGCAGCAGTCCGGGGGTGGGGGGATGGGGCACGCCACAGAGTGGTAAGACAGGGGGTACATGGAACTAACTGGACACATTGAGGATAAAATGAAATGCATGTGGCAGAGGCATCTGGAGTTAATTGCAGTGAGCAAGTCTTGTTTGTGTGAAAGTCTCTAAAAAAACTGTACATGATGTGTATTGTATTGTTGTGTAAAGGGTGTTGATATAAATAAGCAAATCAAGATGTGATTGTCTTTGTATGAAGTGTTCTTATTTAAACCACAAGGATTACCAAATAACCCAACTCCTCTTCAACTTTGATTCTTATTTAAGATTAAAAGTTTCTTTTCAGTATTTTTTTTTTATATTTTTTGTACAATATGCTACACTAAATTTTGGTTTAAATTACTTCATTGATGAAATTTAAGACTAAGAGGAATATTACTAAAAAACATTTATGCTCATGCACATAAATAGAATATTAATGAAATCAATTTGCATTTGAAGTACGTACATGTATTGTTACAAGCACAATGTTTGAAATTTGTTTTTTTCTAGATTTTTTAAAACCGATACATATACAGAGTTTTCTATTCTGGCCAAATGTAGATGAAGTTACATACATGTTATGCACTGTTACTTTGTTAATGAGTTTTATCACAGCATGCTTTTTGTTAACGATACTTCCTTACATAAGTTATATTGATTACTAATACCACACTACCCGTGTATACTGCTGTTTCTGAATATCTTTGAATATTTCTCTGAAATTCACCACTTGTTTGTTTTTATTTTTGTTACAATTTGTAATCAGTAAAGTTTAATAACATGTAAGGCTATATTTGTTGACAAAGTTTTGTTTCGCTTGCAGTTACATGTTTTTTAAGTACACTGTACCTAACAAATGACTTTTAAATCAACTTGTTTGAAAGGATTGATAAAGATCTTTATCCACTGACAGTTTGCTATAGGAAGTCAGAAGTAAATCAAATTTTCATCTGTACATTTGTAAGTACACTGTATATGAAAATTGAATGAAGGTACAGATTTTTTAAGTTGGTACCAGATTTACTGAATTTTTAGTGCTGTTTTTTCATGGTAAATGACTCTATATATGTATTTAATTGCAATCAGTATAAAGTTATGACACTGAAGTAAATTTAAATTAATCAGGATTTTTTTTTCTATCAAAATAAAAATTATAAAGTAAATTTAATGTGAAGTGTTTCAAATATTCTCAGTACAGTTTTCAATCATGGGACAAAATTTAGTAATTTTTGTAAGTTGTAATTATCAAACATGTAGTTTTTCTTGTCAACTGCCTCAACTGAATTAAGTTCATAGTAATCATGATAAAATATTTCTCAAAATTCTGTAAAGGATGTCCAACAATATAGGAGTTAAATGTGTTGAAGCCTTTCTAACATGTACTGTTACTCGATACAATTTAGAATCGTCAGAAACAGATTCGGTTATTGTTATGTTTGATATGGAAATATGGGTTTATTGCACATCAAAAATCCTTTTGGTAACTGCTTGAAATCTGAAACTTCACAATGCTTCCAAATTTTGTTGTTATTGTGGTATTGATATGAGTATATATAATCATAATGTCCCGAGGGTTGTTGATTTAGAGTGATGTGGTCCCAGTTCTTGACATTTCAAAACCTTTCATAGACGATGACTTTTTACCTTACATACAGTATCTTCTCTCCCATGACACTTTCAGGTTATATACTTTTGAAACAAAAAAGCAGAGAATTAAAAATGAAATGTGGAAGTGATAAACATTGTATACAACTGAATTTGTTATTCTCCTTTGAAAATCTGTAAAACATTATACACAACAGTTTGAAAAAAATATGTGATTAATTTGGAGAATTATTTCTTAAATGTGCAGATTCAGGAAAGTGTTTTATTGTTAATTTTTTTTGGAAAATTTTAATTAAAAAAATAGTTTATGAATAATGATTCAGAAAGGATTTCAATAGCTGTGGGAAGTTGTATTTATAAAATATCTTGATGATGACAGACTTGGAATGTCTGGTTGGATGATTAAACATGTGGTGGAGTAATTTATTTTTCTTGATGAGTGAAATATGACCATATCACCTTAAATGACAGGAAAAGGGGAGAAATGAAGTGGAAGTGAAGGTAACCTGGCTTGTTGGTTCACATCCTTGTGGATGCCTTTTGAAAGGGAAATACATGTATTGTAAAAATGTAGATAGTTTAGAAGAAGAAATTTGACTGATTGTTTATCAAGCCTGAAGATCAAGATGTGTTTGCTGGAATGTGTTAAGTTATTTAAAAGGACATTCATTTAATATCCGGCTGTGGAAACTGCCCGTATGGAATCATCACAGAAATCATGAGATGTTTTATATAACTTGTTTACTAGTGAGGTAAAAATGAAGATGGGAATATGAAAAAAAACAACATTTTTTTAGTGTTTGAATTTTATATGCAGAATATATCGTACAAATCACAATAATTGATCAGAGTTGTTTCAAATGTTGGACATTGAATTAATTTTGATATGGTAGTTTATGATTGGTCATAATCATTAAGAATGGAAAATATGGATTTTATTTTTTTGCATCATTTTGTGACAATTTATAGGTGAAATTAGTGTTTTGATTTTTTTAAAGAGGGAGAAATATGGGTACATACATTTTCTAAAATCTGAAGATTTTTCTTCACAAAAAAATTGGCATATTAAGGGAGACCAATACATATACCATACATTGAATTCTGAGAGTAATTTGGTCAATTAAAGATGAAGGATATTATTAAGTTTGAAGCTAATGAGATCAATATGAGATCAGTATGTATATTTTCATTCTGAAAGTCAATTTTAGAAAGTGAAAGATAAATTGTTTAGATACGTTAAAGTTGTAATGTTGGTAGCATTGCATAAGAGTTGTTGGTAGCATGGCATAAGAATTCTCAAAAATCTACTTCAGGTGGCGACACATAGTCCCACAATGGTTGCTGCTGATACTGTGTGGCCAGGGTTTGGTTCAATGATAAATGTAAGGTAATGATATTGGTCCTGGTTTGTGTGTGACCTCATTCATTTGCATATATGTAAATATACACACCCTGATGGAGCCATTTCACTTTTAGTCTTCTTCAATTAAGAATCTTGTACAAATTTATGCAAACAATTAACCAAATATTTTGTAAAAGACAGAAAATGAACGAATGAATTTAATGAAAGTTTAGGAAAAGATGGCAAAATCTACTATTTATGTATTTTTGCTGTCGAACTCTCGTCGTTGAACTGTCCATGTATCTGATGCCGTGATGATTTTCTTAAAGAAATTAATGCTGATATTGTTTCATATTTATGTAAAAAAGAAAACCAGCTGATGACACTGAAATTCTTTTGATGTGTAATGAAATTTGACAGTTTTAAATTGATGTTGACTATGATGCAAAATTGATACAAGAACATTTCTTTGTTGAGAAAGACTATTTCACTATCTGCTTTTATATTAAGTGTGAATTTGTGGTAGATGTAGTTTGCATAAAGAATATTTGACAGTGTAGAAAGGTGAATTAGAGACGAAGAGTCTCTGTACATGTTATATGGATATACTAAAAGGTGTGTCTGGATTACATAGACTTTGTATATATGTAAGACCTAGCTATTACTACTTAGGTGTGTAACTGTATACCCATCACTACATATACACGGCTAGATGTGTGGTGGATCTGTGCTCTAATGGAGGATGCATGTGTGTATGTGTAAAACAAATTCTGAATAACTGGTTATTTTTGCAAGTAGATGTACTATAGGTAAACGTAGAAAACTATCGAGTAAAAGTCATTAGATCGTATTTCAAAACTGAGGATGTAACAGTAATATTTGGACTAAAGTTGCTATTAATTTCGGCATAAAAAAAAATTAAGAAAATAACCAGTTATAAGGTTTGTGTATATATATTATATATTATAAACGTTGACTTGGTCTTCTCTGTTCCCTATACTATGTCAAGCCAAGATTTTACAGTGTGAGTAAAGTCATCTGGTCTACACTTTTCTTTAGAATGTCTTGTGGCTGTAGCAAAATAATGTGTCAACAAATTTCTTAAGGAAAATACAATAAAACATTGTAATTAATTCAATTCAGATGCAGAAATAAATAGAAAACTTTTTAAAATTGTTAAATGAATATAATGAAAACTTTTTCGAAATTGTTAAATGAATATAAGCCTTGAAAAAGCTGACTTGTCCTACATAATAGACTGTTGGATCTAACATGGATACATAGTTATCGTGCTATAGAAAACAAGCATTTTTCTACCTGCTCTTTCTGTCCTTATTTCAGAAATATTTCTAAAGTCCTCTGCTATTCTTATGAACATATTTTCTTTCCTTGTTACAAATTTTTCCCAACTTGTGTAAACCCCCGCAGGCACAGAAAAATCATACTGCAAATAGAATACAACCAAGAAACACAGCAATACTTATATAAGATAGCATAATCATTTCTTTTTGTAAAATATCTTTACTTCTTTCCTTTTTTAATGAATTATTTTCTTCCCAAAGTTACAGCATTGCCATCAGAAGCAATGCAGCTAATGTTTTATTAGATTTGTCCTATATTGGAGTATTTCACAAGGTTTTAGAAGATGATAGTTTTGTTTTGAATGTAAGTGCACAATTGGTATAAATGGAACTTTAACTTCATTCAATAAGATCTACTTTTTATACGAGTGTTATAAATCAATATGTAGATTGAGAGTCTGTGTTTTACTTCTCTAGTTATCTCTCCTATTTTCTTTTGATGCATCTTTGTTTCAATGACTTGGTTCTTGTACTGTAAAACAGGAAATGTATGCCTCATTATATTTTCGCCCACTTTTCACCTCTGGTCAAGGTTGTTAGTTCAACACTGTTCAATATTTTTAATCTCTCAAACACCTTAATTTTAAATGGTTGGTTCTTTTACGTATAAGGAATATTTTCACCCTTTAAGGTAAAGATTTCCAACACCTTGTTGTGTCTCAAGCAAAAAAGTTCAATTTTTTCTCAGAAACATTTTTTCTCAGAAACATCTTTGTCATAGGGTTACCATTTCCTTGATGTCATTATTAGAAGACCGGGAGTTTAACTTGAACTTGAACCTACCGTGCTAAAATTATGATACATGCAATGTTAATACTTTACAGCAAACTTGTGGGAAATGTTATGCTCTAATTCCTTGAAAAGGGCTGTCACCTCAAATTCTCCCTATTAAATAGGAAATGTTACCATGAATGTAACAGGAAAATAAGGTTTCAATGCCTATATGCATTAAAAAAGCGGTGGAACTTTCCATCTTAATGTTGAAGGCAAATTAATCGGGAACAAAATAAAATGTGTCAAATGATATTGGTAAAATCTCGAAAGGGAGGGCAGATTCAACCCATGTAATAGAATGAAAGGTGCAAGGGCGAAAACTTAATGGGGCAAACATAATTACATTTTATAGTTACATATTTTTTTCAATAGAATCTTGTTTAGGTTAATTGTAAGGATGGTTATGATAACAATTTACCCATTTTTGACAATAATAATTTATAACAAAACAGTACCTAGGCTGTTTTCATGTTTTAGAGTAAAATTGCACAGAATTTATTGTTCAAATCACAGGTGAAAAGATCATATCATAAAGGATATTTGACAAGCGAAAATTGGTTAGGATCTAAATTTTCTGTACTCAAGTTTATATCAGGTGTAATCTGCAAGATTTGGGTGGTAGATTTTGTTTGAGAATAAACTCGTAACATTTGATATATTTCCTAATAAGTTGTTCAAGTTAGTAATCTAGTTTATCTGATAGTCTGTACATTACGGTAAAGAAAAAAATGCATTTCTTTGAACCAGATGCATGCATTGTCTTCTCCCATTTGATGAAAGAAAATGTGAAACGCGCAATTATCCAAAAATAACTAGTGATAATAGAAGTATTGAAACCTAATTCAGTTTACAGACAAGCTAAAATAAGTACCTTGAATGTTAGCAAACAACTTACAAAAATGCTCTCATTCTTGACATAGTAACACTTATTTAGATTTAGATTTCATAATGGTGGGCTTATACAATTACAACATCCTAATTTTATCATCAGTTCTCTTATTAATTGAGCTTTGTAGCTCTTAATTAAGTATTCCTTAAAAACAAGCTTCTTATCTTAACTAAATTCTATTTTAGCATGTTTCCTTTTCCTTTTTTTTTTTTTTTAAGTAGATAAAAGTAATATTTAAAGGCAGTTGAAACTATGTGCAGTTATTGAAATGTGTATAAAACAAAATTAGATATATTTATTTACTAGATGACTAGATTATCAATTCTAATATGCATGATTATGATCACTAATTAAATACAACCACCATGCAAATAGTTTTAATGGTTCTGTAACTCTACTAACAGCAGATGAATTGGTTTTAACTTGTAGCCAGCAAACTGAATTGTATATATATATATTTGTATCTGGTTACTGATATGAAATACTTGATGAATTGTTTTATTTGCATCTTTATAATTTCATGGAGATCTTTATTATAATAAGTTAAACTAAACAGATTTTTAGATTCCGAATAAATTTTAACATCTTACGCGAAACAATTATTTATTCTGTATTAATAGGAAACTGATGGACGACAATGATGTAGCTAATTTATTTACCAAAGTATGCATGTGGAATGAATTTTATGATGCATAAAAGTTTTCATCTATTATACCAAGCTTCAGAATTGACGAATAAAATTAGACAAAAAGTTTGTATGTTTTTGTTTTGTCTTGAGCTTACCTGATATTAAGTACCACTGTGAGCTGGGGCTTCGTCTGTCGTTTTGTCAACTTTTGCATTAACCAAATTTCCAAATCTCTAAAACTACCGAGCAGAATTCAACCAATTTTGGAGGTACATGTACCATGTTTAGCAATGAAAATAAGATTATACAAATAAAAGAGCCTACCCGGGGTATACTTGGTGTGGTGATACTTGACATATACACTAGATTAAACTATAGTGTTTTGTTGAAATTGTTAAGTAAATACGTGTTTTAAACAGCTGGGCCTAGAAGTCGACCATATGCTCTCCTTTTAATTTAAATGAAAAATATATCAGTATGACCACGGAATTAGATTAGATCTAAGTCCGTGGTATGACTGTCAATCTACAAACTGTATTTATAGAGGTCAGCTTATAGAATAAGGATTGACCTTTATATCAATACCTGCTATACACAACATATATAGACTTCAGTTTAGACTTAATAATATTGCCAAGAAGGGGCCACGACAAGTTCAGAGTTTAATATTTGTATGTCAATACTTGTTGAAGGATCCCCGTACCACTGCAAAAAACTAACTTAAAATGGGTTACTTTTTTTCCTCTGCAAAACCATAGCTTTAATAAATCATTTATGCAAAAAAACTACATTTCTTACGGGACTTTTATGAAAATAATTAAGATAGAATTATCAAAATATAATCAAAAACAGTAAACATTCCGAGTGTAAAATTTCAACGGGCTAGACCAGAATGCCTACCCTGGACTTCAGATTGTTATACTATTGCTCTAACCGACTGAGCTACCTTGAAAACGATAGTGTCATGGTACAAACGTGATTAAGTTTCAAGGTATATCCAAAACGAAATCAAGGGAGGCTTCTGTACATAAAAAACCCGCTTTGCAATGGGACAGTAATCCTAAACTGCACATGTCAGAATGTGATGATGTGTCCGTCTGTAGCCGCGTAACTTCTAAATCGAAGAAAACAGTCGGACGAATCAAAGGACACACACTAGGTATGTCAAGTCTTATTTGTGATTGTTAAGCTTCGAGGTAAAGTTCACAAACATGTCAAATTTAAGCGGGGTTTCCCGGATTGCACAAAGCATGTATTCTGTTTCGACCATCACAGGAGAGTTTCGTGGCCCTCACTCGAAAGTCGAGGTGATAGACTGATTTAAATGTCCAATACGTTTCTGTGCATCCTCGACATTCCAAGAGTTAACGTTGTACGTTCACCCGCGTTCTCTACGTCCCTGGCATATGTCATCACGACATTGAAGGGTCTGTACGTGTCACCCTGTAGAGGATACACGTTAGTTTGATGCACATGAAAAGAATCGCGCATCACCGTTACATTGACCAGTTATTAGTGTGCAATGATATATTCGGCTAATGTCTCTCCGCATTTGGATGCTTGCTCGACAGGCAATCAAACAACGACTTTTTCAGTTTAACATTTTAGAGGTTAATCATGCATCTTGGAAACTTTGGTTGATGTATGAAATCCTGGCAAAACGTATGTTTTAATATTGGATTTCCAGGAGGGTACCAATTCAGCGACAGCCAATCAAGTGACATCAATCAATGTCCACTTGCAACCAGGTTCGAAGAAGTCACATCATAGTGAAGTGGATTGTTTCCAGTATACATTTTGAACATATGTCCATAGAGTAGATCACTAAACTGTCTATGATTGTCCACTTTAATGCAAGACGCTCGAGCATGTGAGCTGGACATTTATCCTCAGACAGCCTTAGTCTACGTCTGGCATCTATATAGCTGGTTACCCGAAGTTACACGTAACCAATCGACGGTACAGTACAACACAATATCTTCTCCAACAGGTAACCATGTGTAGCTTGAAAGTTATCATGATGATGACAATTGTTTCTCAGCTTCTGAAATGCTGTATGTTTTTCGCCAAACACCCATGTTTGTGATGTCTTTTTTTCTGCCTGTAGAAACAAAGACATCTTGGCCGGACGGTTCAACTAATCATTTCGTACGCTGAACACGTAGATAGATATTAATCTTGAGATTTAGACATCCAAAACACTCTCGGTCTCTGATACGTGGCAGGGCGTTAGGCAGTCTGAATGATTGAATGCAGTCTCTATAATTCAAATAACCCGAGATGTTCAACTTTGAAAACGATGCGCTGCTTATAGTACTCCTCCATTTCCACCTGGCGATATTCTGATTTCTTATCAACCGTTATAGCATAGGAATCTTTCATGGTCTGTTATTGTTTTATCAGAAGATTATATACATTCTAAGTTGACCTTTGTTCTCTCCATACATAGGAATTTGAATGTACTCACAGGTTTCGTGATGATTTAAATGATCCCCACCTCTTACAACATATGCAGATGGCGCAATGACCTTTGTACCTTTCAGTTGGGAAGAATCATTAACACTGTATGAACGGTTCTGCATTGCCGAGCTCAATGGCGTGTCTCACTGCCAAACGGATTACTATGCCCTCATCATGGGGTGACAATACCGCCTTAAAATGTTTAAACGTGGTCATCTGCGTCATATACGTCTGTTCAAGAATCTCGTCGAATCGTCCTCGAACCTCAT
>JAUMHH010147268.1:5436-20288 GCA_032359455.1 Chlamys rubida | reverse complement strand
TCACAAACCAATGACGTAACAATCAATACCTGCTCTCAAGAGAAGATAACTCTGCAATACGCAAAGACGGAATACCGGACTTTCAGTCACAACTTCTGCTGTTGTATCTGTCTGTCCCCTATTCAACAGAGCAGCCACTAATGATTTTGTAACCGTCGTTGACTTTTCCCCGGTTTATAATCAATCCTTCGTTGTTGGCGAAGCAAAGCCATGATTTACAACAATTAAAATGTACATTGACCAATTTTAATCTTATTGCACTAAATTTTACTGATGTTTTTAACATCAATATTTATAAGATTTACAATCAAAATTTTGACTAAATCATCCTGGGCAAGGTTTAAGTGTCCATACAAGTTTTTGACTGATATTATTATCGATGTGTCAATGATAATCTAGATTATGGTGATCTGGATTATGATTATGCAGACTTTTGATAATCACGACTACAAAGGGGTGACTAGGAATCTCCTTTTCAGAATTTTTTGTGACTTTTCAGGCATATTACTGGAATAATCAGTCAGCTAAGGCGGGTTCCACTGTACAAGCGACATCAGTACATATTTGACACATAACTGGCCATATCAATTCATACATTTATAAGCAAAAATGACATGCATATAGACAGCGATTAAACAATTACTTTAAAAAGTGTTAAGTTTCTTAACCCTTTCACCCCTGTAGACCATCATGGACTCATCCAAATGAATGAATGATAGAGTCTACTCTAGTTACCTAGGGGTGAAAGGGTTAAAGCATCAATGAAGACGTTTTAAAAGAGATCGATGATAATCTTTTGTTTACAGAAAAAACGGTAGATATACAGTATTTGCTCAAGATCGCTATCTTAGTAAAAATAATAGGTTTTTATGTAATGAAAAGAACAGTGACCTGTCCTACACTACAACTTAATCGCAATGGGTTCAAGTGGAAAAGCAATGATTATTTATGGATTATAGTTTATATAATCTTTTTCTCCTAATAAGATTGCATACACTAGCTTAGCCCTTTCACCAACGTAGACCATAATGGACTCACCCAGACAAATGTATGGTAGAGTCTACTAAAGTTATTATCTATGGGTGAAAGGATTAAGAAGGCTCCTCCCAACTTTTTCTATAAAAAAAATTCCAGAGTAAAAGAAAAATTCTTAGATTAATTATTTTTACATTAGAAAACTTGTTCCGTTAATGAAATCTCAAATCCACATGAATGATTTTAATATTAGTTAATAAAAAAAAAATTGACACAAATTGGCTTTTCCATATGAGACATGGCGGACCTATTATAGTAAAATATACCTTATCAGCAGCTCACTTTGATATTAACTTTCTGTGACATTTATTTCTTTTGTATGTTGTTTACAATATTGCTTATTAAAGCAAAATGTAGACACTCGACATGAGAAATAATTCATCTAGCTCTTTAAACTCTGCTTAAACTTATGAACAGTTTTCCACATAACTACATGTATTCCAATTTTTAAGCTAGCAACACTGTAAGATAAAACCTTTTTTTTTGTGAATTAATTTACACAATTTAAACACTCAATTTCCAGTGATGTCCATCCGACCGGATCGGGAAGGGTACACCTAATTCTCACTTTTTCTGAAATATTTTAATAATAAAAGTTTTTACAAGTAAAATTACAAAAGGAATGGAAGAGTAAAACAACGTTATAAAACAAAATCTTCCGTTACTGAACACAAATATCAGATTATCAAACTCTGATTTCATACATTCATTTTTATTCCTTTTATAGAATTATGGATATAAACTAATGGCAAATATTTAAAAAAAAAATAATAATGCAATAAAATTTACCATATTTCGGTTACAATGCATGCTTGTCATTTTTCAGAGGAAAATAAATGTGATGCTATTGTAAGCAAAAAGTGATATAAAACATATTCAAAACTGAAAGCACAGACAGAGATTTTACATCAACATTATGATTTAATACAGGTGGACATAACACTAGGCAATTAGTGAAAGAAAACAAACAACATTATATATTATGCTGTATAATACTCCCATGCACTGGTGATGCATACTTCAGAAAGGAGAGATCTGTTGTTTAACCCTTTCACCACTAGACCATAATGGACTCATCCCAATAAATGCAAGGTAGAGTCCATTAAAGTTACCTAGGGTTGAAAGGGTTAAGGAGATTTGCGCTATTTCTAAAGATGACATGTTACCGTTATGTTGGCGTTCTTGTTTAGAAACTTGCATAAAAATGTTTCGCGATATTGGAACTGTTTAACCAATACGAATACCATTCACCAATATATTAAATTTTTTAATCCACATAAAAAAGAATTCATTTTATGAAAATTTTATCGGAAGATTTAACTAGCTTCAGGCTGTCACTATATGACTAGAGCAAATTTTGATTAAGTTTCAATGAAATTTCCTCAAATTTTACTCTTCAACGCAAGACTCATCTTCATCTTGAAACCTTCCTCTGTCAATATTAACCCTTTCACCACAATGGACTCATCCAGATAAAGCTATGGTAGAGTCTACTAAAGTTACCTAGGGGTGAAAGGGTAAACGATTACAGACTACAGACCTGCATTACAGTCATTAATTCAATCAGATCTGTCTTCAATAAAATCACTTTAATATGCTGTATGTTACAAAAACAAAATGCTGCGAGAAATTCATCACGCAAAACCTCCCTCCCTGGAAATATGCTCCGAGTGAGTTCTCACCCTGTAGACTTGTTAGAGGCCGACGCCTCTAGATCTAAGTAGGGTCAGCGAAAAATACTTCATCAACGCGCAAGATGTAAAGATATAGGTATTGGTGAAATAGTAATTTGAAAAATACTGAACCAATAGATACTTATGGCATATCATACTAGGTAAATAAAGTCGTGGAACATTTATGGCAAATGATAAACTTGTACAAATATAGGTGAACACAAATCATCTACACATAT
This sequence comes from Chlamys rubida, assembly GCA_032359455.1. Lineage (NCBI taxonomy): Eukaryota > Metazoa > Mollusca > Bivalvia > Pectinida > Pectinidae > Chlamys > Chlamys rubida. The sequence goes on along the minus strand of JAUMHH010147268.1, from coordinate 17,341 downwards.
TTTTGGTTTTTTGTTGGGAACTAACATTTCATGCAGCTGACATTTAAAAAAAAATTGTTTGTCTGAATGAGCAAAACAAAAATGCATTAAAAAAAGAAAAGGTGATTTCTTTTTTTCTTCTTTAAATAATAAAAAAAAAAATGGAATTTTTGGTCGCACAAGTTTTTCCTCTTCAGCAAATATAAAGCTATATAAATACGAAATGCTCCAATGTAAAATAGTTTGTGCTGTTACAATATACACTACATGGACAATCAAAAGCACTCAGCAGATCAAAAGAATACTATAATGTCTAAATATGAAATTTTGTATAATTTTCATTGGTATTTCCATATATGGTATAAGTATAACTCGTCTCGGGATAGTCACTATGGAGTGTATCCTAAATGACACATAGAATTGTTGGAGTTATTATTTTTCACAATCTCTATTAGGATTTCACCCTTCTGCGTTGCATCAATTCATCCTCCTATCTTCTCTTGTGATATCACCCCTCAAATTGGCCATGTCGAAAGGACACTTTCATCTATATGCAATAATAGGAACTTGGGAGCCAATCTCAAAAGATAACTGAAGGGGGCCGTCTCAAAAAGCAAACTTCTGCCCCCTCACATTACGAGGGTTGGGGAGGCACCTCTGCAGTATCATCACCGATGCCAGCTGACATGGAGTCAATGCAGAAGAGACTCTCGGATCTTCACACAAATCAAGGCACAATAAATATAGTCATCTTTAAAAATATCACAGTCACAGGCTTAATTTGTCACAATTAGCAACAGTAACAGTTAGGATCCACCAGAGATTGCATCAACAGGTTATCCTGCTTGTTCCCAAATACATGTGTTCATTTATTCCAGGGCCAATCTCTCACAGATATATGCAAATTCATTTTTGCAAACATTTTGTCTAATTTGCATATTTACATAATTACTTTTGCAAATTTTTTTTGACATATCAAAATTTGCATATTCATGAGTTGGAAATAACAATGGGGGGGATACACTGAAACTTTTAACTAAACCGTGAGAAAACTCCACCATTCCGGTCTAGTATTAAGGTATATGTTCCATGTTCCCTCCAGCTAGGTAGGAATAAAAAGCTGAACAGATGATTTGCGTGCGAAGCATCTTTACTTCCTCCTCCTCCTCCTCATTCTTTCGCTTGTATTTTGGATACAAAGTACAACAAACTTGTTGTTACAAGAAAATTTGTTTGTTTCCACCAGCTTGCCTTCCAGCAAGTTAGATGCCAAGCCTTCGGACATCCTGAATCCCGAATGCCAGCCTTGACAAAGCAACTTCCTATTCATTCGACCTTGACGATCAGATCCATGCCATACGTATTTCTGTGGCCTGTTGAAAAAAATCAATTGGAAAAAAATTATCAAATGAATGTTCTCAAAATAGGTATACACAAATCCTATATCAAAATAGGAATATTGAATTTTTCATCTATGATATCCAAGTTTGACTTGATGTCGCTATGTTTCAAGACAGACTGGTCTCTTTGTCAAACTAGGACTCTTGAAACATAGCGACACGTTTAATACGTACATTGTTTGTGTATAAAGTAAAAAATTGATATCAAGTTTTCCAAATTGATGAATATTTCAGAAAGATACTTTCATCTACAATTTTTCCTTCATTAAATTGGAAAATTGTTATTCCATATATTTTAAATATTTCATTTTTAACAAATAACAATCCTTACAAATTGCTAATTATATTTTGTCATTTATTTTCATTGTTTTCTTATGTTTCAAATGTTGACTGCACGTCCTGGAAATGTTTTGTAATCAGAAACACAATTTCAGGTTCATACCATCTACTGCTGGTTCGAACATTTTGGCCGTCAAACGAGTAGATAGGAGTTGCAGTGTTGAAGGTTCCACCATTGCCATTTAACATTTGTTCCCATGAATCAAACAGTATTTCGTCCTGGAAGAGCATAAAATTAATATGAGAGTTGTATTTTTTTCTTTTGTGAAAACATGTACCAACATAATTTTTTTGATAAAACTACTAAAACATTGCAAGGAATAATTATTAACTTGTTGCTTATAAAAAGTAAATGGAATCTGTATAAGTAATTTTTACACTGCAGTATTTCGAATAAAATATAAATATAACTATCTATAACCCCATTTTTTCATTAACCTGTGATTTGTGTTCGAGCTATCTCCCTTACAAACTAACCGGTGATTTGTGTTAGAGTTATCTCCCTTACAAACTAACCGGTGATTTGTGTTAGAGTTATCTCCCTTACAAACTAACCTGTAATTTGTGTTGGAGCTATCTCCCTTACAAACTAACCTGTGATTTGTGTTAGAGCTATCTCCCTTACAAACTAACCTGTAATTTGTGTTGGAGTTATCTCCCTTACAAACTAACATGTGATTTGTGTTAGAGCTATCTCCCTTACAAACTAACCTGTGATTTGTGTTAGAGCTATCTCCCTTACAAACTAACCTGTGATTTGTGTTGGAGTTATCTCCCTTACAAACTAACCTGTGATTTGTGTTAGAGCTATCTCCCTTACAAACTAACCTGTGATTTGTGTTAAAGAGTTATCTCCCTTACAAACTAACCTGTAATTTGTGTTGGAGCTATCTGCTTTACAAACTAACCTGTGATTTGTGTTAGAACTATCTGCCTTACAAACTAACCTGTGATTTGTGTTAGAGCTATCTCCCTTACAAACTAACCTGTGATTTGTGTTAGAGTTACTCTCCCTTACAAACTAACCTGTGATTTGTGTTGCAGTTATCTCCCTTGTATAACATTCAATTTACATTTGTAGTGGATTTCATGAGCATTTCAATTCAATGTGTGTGTTTTGTATACTTTTCAAATGTACCATGTGACATCAGTTAAATTAAATTAACCAAAAACACCTGTCATAAAATATAGTTTAACTCTTCTTAATGTGAAACTCTTTTTTAAAGGAGCTAGGTGATTGTGACAGTTAGGTAGCATACACCCTTAACATCAAACATGTCACAGTAAGCAAGTATGCATTTTGAAGGTGCCTCACTTACACGCTTATTGACGATAGGTATCGATTGGTCCCTCGCTCTTGGTACGATTGACCTAAAATCTTGAGTGGAGCTGGACAGTAGCGCCCGGAATGTCTTCCTTCCAATGGAATGGCCAGCTCTTCTGGACTCTTTGTAACATTCATAGTCAGCCCCACGGATTCCTCGAATGTTTCCACTAAATGGCTTATTTAGAGCAAACAGGTATAGCTGCAACACGAATAATGAAAAAAAATTGAAAAGCCATCTGATTTTAAAATGTATTTAAAAATTGGGCAAGAGAGCTAAAAATGTTAGTGTCCTCAAAACCATACCAAGCTCCGAGTAACAATAGTAAAATTAATGCATCAATTTATTCTCCCAAAATCCCCAACAGTACACTCACCCTCTTGGCATCCCTGTCATTGCTGAGTCTGCCTGAGTCGGAGGGAGGGAAGTATGGTACCTCGGTGGTCTTGGGCTGAAAAATGGATTGTACTCATCAATACCTTAAGTAATGTGTTCAATTAATATCAAAACTTAATAAAACTTATTAATTCCAAATCATAATTTCGACAAAACATACACATCTCGATATCAGGGTGGATGCAAAAATACGAAATAGAAAGCAAAAAAATATATCTCAAAAATTTTTGAAATTTATATCACCATGCAGTGCTATAAAATATGAAATTAACCCTTTCAACCCTATGTAACTTTAGTAGACTCTGCCATGCATTGATCTGGATGAGTCCATTACGGTCTACAGTGGTGAAAGGGTTAAAATATCACAGCGTTTAGTTCTCAGCTACTGAATGAAATGAAAAAAACCCAACAGTTCTCAAAAATAAAGTGAATCACAATTGTGAAGCCATCATTAACAAACAGATAACAGGTGCAGTAAAATGTTTAAAACAAATATAGTAATAGCATGCGATTTGTGTGTCGATTGATAAACCAATTTGAAATCAATACAACAAATCTAAACGTTTATATTAATACATCGTTATACAACTGACTGAGTACATACTACATCTACTGTATCATAATCATAGATTCAATGACAACAGGCGAAGGAGCATGTAGTTCTTGTATTTTATTGAAAGAACTACCTGCTCTGTTTGCCTGTTGTGATTAAATGTATGACTATATGTTACCCATTTTACTCCATCACCTGTATACTTTGGGGTATCCAGATGAGAGATAGAGGACCAGATTATTCCACCATTTAACCCTTTGACCACTGTAGACCAAAATGGACCCATCCATATCAATGCATGGTAGAGTCTACTAAAGTTACATAGGGGTGAAAGGGTTAAGAAACCATGTCATCAGCTCTACTATAAATCTCTGTATTTACAGTATCATTTATGTATACGTTCTTGTGGAAACACTTTTTGGGGATTCAAGACAACATGATTATTTCACAAAATTTTGCAAGTCATATTCAATTTACATTATAATGGGCTGACTTTTAAGCTTGCTCCAGAAAAATCCGGACTCTTTGATTTAGATCAAATATTTCAATTTTTACTGAAAAAACCTATCCTGTCATCAACTTTCTGTTGCATTATCAATATGATGTTATGCACATATTTTTGCTTGTGATAAAAGACATTTTTCAAATGCATATCAATATTTCAATAAAACGTATTTGTACTTTCCTAGGTTGACACGGAGAGTGGAATAAAATAAAGAATGACTTGTACAATTCTGTTGCACATTTACAAAAAGACTGCCCTCAACAGAAGATACCAGTAGTAAATATGTACATATCTCCATGGGAACAGTATTCATTTATACAATATCTAAAATTTACTGAAAAAGAACACTTTTACAATTACTATGTAAAAGTTCTGGTATATAACTTTAAGCATGTATTAATTAACAGAATTTTAGAAGATTACATATTGAAACACTATAGAACTCAAAAATATTTAAAATCTATGACAAATTAACCCTTTCAGCCCTGTAGACCATAATAGACTCATCCAGATCAACGTATGGTAGAGTCTACTAAAGTTACCTAGGGTTGAAAGGGTTAAATGTGCGCAATCCCATGCAAGTTAAAGTATCATTTTATGATTTCTATTAATAGAAATGGTGACCTTGGCCTTTGGTTTCTAAATAACAAAGTCTTCTGAAGTATATCTTGATCTTGATCTTGTTTGATATTTAATATTTTATCAAGATCTGTTACAAAGTCACTAGCGTGAATTTGGACGGGATCCATGGGATGTCACAAGGCAAGACAAGACAAGAAGTACATGTGTACGTGGGAAACACGATATAACCCAAATAAAATATCAGGGGCAAACAAATAACTCAAATTCCACATATTACAGTACCGTGAAAGTGTACATCAACCTACTTAACTCTTTCACCCCTGAAATTTCATAGTGAACTATTCCAACCTTTGAATTGAAAGTGTTCAAATGTGTCTTCAGGGGTGAATGGGTTAATTAAACTGTGATACTTTTTCAATACAGCAACATTCCAAATACTCAGGTCTACTGCATCACAATTTTGGTTACATTTACAGGTATTTAACTCATTCACCCCTGAAGACACATTTGAACCCTTCCAATTCAAAGGTTGGAATAGTTCATTAAGAAACTTCAGGGGGTGAATGAGTTAATATGACTGCCCCATAACTTTGCTGTACAACTTTTGCTGAAAGGTTTAAATTTAGAAATAGAGTTAAAATTTGCAGAAATAACATGCTTATTTCCAATTCTTAAATGATTTTTTCCTGAGAAGAAATTTTCTTGTGATGAACAAATATGTACCAAATTTAGCCTGTAATGGTGGGGGGGGGGGGGATGTTTTTGGCCGAGAGAAATTCATGAAAAAAAGGTTTACCATATTGTTAATATCAGTGCCCCAATAACTTTGCTGTATCGTCTGTCTGTGGCGAATTTATAGTTATACATATTGGGGATAATAAAACAGGTTTGTGTCGGGGTCTGTGACCATCTCTGTGGATACAGGCTGTGAACACTATCTGTGACACTGTCGGTGAATGTATATCCATTTAAGGACCACTGCCAAAAACTGTAACTAAGAGGTTTTTCCGGCATGACTAGCTTTAATAAATCATTTACGAAAAGAAAACCAGACCTTGTGAGACTTTTTTGAGAAATAGTTTAGGTGAAATAAACACAATATAATCAATAACATTGTAAAGAGTTTCAAAACTAAATGGGGCTAGACCAGCATCCGAACCCTGGACTTCAGATTGTTATACTATCAATCTAACTGGTTGTGCTACCTGGTCAACAGTAGTGTCCTGGCCCAATTTTCTCTAGTTCAGTGATAAATCTACATGCAAATCATGGGTCCTGTACGCATAAAATTTTGATTTGACCGACAGAATTTCTGAAAATACTGAAATTTAACATGGTGGGACCCATATCTTTTAACCAAGCAGTGGAAATGGAAAAAGACCCATACAAACTAATTGTAGATTGTTCACTGCTAGTTATATCCAAAAGGAAGTTTAGGGGGCGTTACTGTTATAGGAAAAACAACAGTGTAGTAGGACGGGGATCCTTAATGATACACTTGAGGTTGCATTTGTAGAAGTTAACCCTTTCACCCCCCTATGCAACTTTAGTAGACTCTACCATGCATTGATCTGGCCGAGTCCATTATGGTCTACAGTGGTGGAAGGGTTAAATTGTTTTTTAGATTTAATTGAAGCAGCTAATAACTTTTGTTGAAAGGTTTAAATGTAGAGTAAATTATTTGCAGAATGATCATGCTTATTGCAAATTCTTTATTTAAATTGCATTTTTTCCTGAAAAGAAATTTCTTGTGAACAATTATGTAACAAATTGAGCCTGTAGTGGGAAAAAAATAATGATCTTTTGTCCGGAGAAATTTATGAAGAAAACAAGTAAAGATGTCATTAATATCAGTGCCCCAATAACTTTACTATATCGTCTGTCTGTGGCGAATATAGCTATACACATGGGGGATAATAAATACAGGTTTGTTCCAGGGTCTGTGACCATCTCCATGGATACAGGCCGTGGATACTCTCTGTGACACTGTTGGTGAAGGTATATCCTTCAGGGTTCATTGTACCACTGCCATAAACCGTAGCTATAAGTGATTTTTCCCGGCATGATTATAGCTTTAATAAATTATTTCTAAAAAGAAAACCACATATTGCAGGACTTTAATGAGAAACAATAAAGATGAAATACATAAATTATATAAGGCCAAAAAAAAAAGGTGTCTGTTTAGGGTTGCATTGGCAAAAAAACAAGGGTAAGTAGGTCGGGGTAGGTAGGTCAGATTTTTGTTTTGTTTTGTTATTTTGTATATTTTTTGTGTACTGTGTGGTCATGTGATTATGACCCTACTATTGTATGTAAAACAAAGAATTACATGTGCACCATATTAATTTTTTTCCATCAAAAAGTTTTGGGTCGGGGGTAAAAAGCTAGGGTCGGTCGGGAACCCTAAACAGACATATTTTTTTTGGCCTAATAAAAAACTACAGTGTTTTGAATTTAAAAATGAAATTGGGCTAACCAGGATCCGAACCCTGGATTTCAGATTGATATACTATCGAACTTACAGATAGAGCTACGTGGTCAACTTATGTGTCCAAGCACAATTTTTCAATAGTTATATCCAAACGAAAGTTAAGGGGAGGTTACTGCAGCTGTGTTTTAGAAAAACAACAGTGCAGTGGGACAGAAAACCTTAACCCTTTCACCACTGTAGACCATAATGGACTCGTCCATATCCATGTATGGTAGAGTCTACTCAAGTTACATAGGGGTGAAAGGGTTAATGATGTACTTAGCTTGTAGTAGTTAATTTGTTTTATCTAATAGAAGCCGCTAACAACTTTTGCCGAAAGGTTTAAATGTGGAGTAACAAATTTGCAGAAAAACATAATTATTGCGAAGTCTAAATTTAAATTGTGTTTTTTCTTGTGAATAACAAACATGTGACAAATTTAGCTTGTAATGAAAAAGAAAATTCTTTGGCCCGGAGGAATTCATGAAAAAAAATGTTTCGCAATATTAAAGTAATTATTAAATAAATAAGTTTGTGCCAGGGTCTGTGACCATCTCCATGGATACAGACTGTGAATACTATCTGTGACACTGTCGGTGAATTACTTTTCCTTTACTGGTGTACTGAGCTTGCACAAGTACATCTTAGGAAGACTAACAGGATTGTGATTGAGAACACCATTAAATCTTCAGGATCGTTTATGTACAATATTAGTCGTAAGTAAAGTAAAGCAATTAATGTTTATACTTATTTCAGTTCTTAGAATGATAAGAACGCAATAGGAGGGAAATGTAAATGGCATGTAAATATCCGTAGCCTTACCTTAACAAGCTGACCAGGTTAGCAAATTTAGTGGGTGGGATCCTGGGGTTTTAGGGTGGTAGGGGGCCATATTGATATCATTAATATGACTGCCTGTAAGTTTGCAATATTGATATCATAAATATGACCTTTCTGTGTTGACAGGTGACAGCTGCTGGGGCGGAGGCCCTCCTTGGAGCAGCCATTAAAGACACTGCTCCTGTTATGGATATATTCCAAGCATTTTTTGCCCTGAAAAATCTAGGGCTTAAAGGTATGTTGATGTAAAACTGTCGTTGATACCTTGGAATTGGTTTATATGTAAATATTTCCTCAAAAGAATCCTCCATCTCAATAAAAAAAAAATGTCTGACAAGGAAGGCTATGCTTTGTAAGGGACTTTCCAGGGACTTGAGGTATATTCCCATTCCACCACATTGGATAGAAACTCAGTCCCCCTATTGATAGCCCACCGGAATCAGTAGGGTGTGGGCGGGGCCCTGTATATTCTTTCAACTTCCAATTGAATGGGGAAGGGGAGGGAGTTGATATTAAAGTCATAAAAATATTTCGACTATTTATTGCATATTACAGAAAAAAGTAAACCGGTCATGATCAGCAAAAATTCCAATGTTGACATCTGGGCTATTTGACCTCGTGTCAGATTTGGCCCGGCTCTGTCTGTGTGGCGTACGGGAGCTGAATGTCCCTCCGGGGACTTGAGGTATATTCCCATTCCATCACATTGGAGAGAAACTCTGTCCCCCTATTGAGAGCCCCCCGGCCTCAGTAGGGTGTGGGCGGGGCCCTGTATATTCCATCAACTTCCTGTAGTCACTATGTGGCAATGGCAGGGTAGACAGACCATGCAGGGCACATGTTATTAATCATAAATTATAAATGTATTGGAGACTTTATACTTTTCCTTATATATTTAGGAAGGCAGGGAGGCATGTGTTTGAAAACATCTCCACAAATCTGACAAAGTTGATTTTCTAGGGGTTCCACGATACAAATGTTCGCATATATTTTTTGCCCTAGCTGTTGCACCTATATTGTCATGATTTGCCCCTGCTAGTGAAACCCTCTTATAATCATATCTGGAATTACCGTTAGAAAACTCTGTTTGTATTTTAAATATTTTATGATTAAAGAATATCCTATTGATGATTTCAGGATAAAGTGAATTTTCTATTTTAACAAATTTTTCCTTGATATGATATTATGATACTTGATGTAGTCTTTGTAGAGAGATCTTGCATTAACTGAATTGACACAAATTCTGTTTTGTATTTTACAGCTGACAATGCTAAGATTGGCACAGCTTTAACAGAAGCTCTCAAAAAAGATGATACTCCATTAAGGTAAAGATGTCTAGAATTGTTCCGCAAATCCTCTATCAATATTTCAAAGTCAGGGATCAATCCAGGTTTTAGGGGAATATACCCTTTTTCAGATTTATGGGAAATTAAAATTTTAAAACAAGGCTTTAGCGTCATGGAGGTAAAAGATAAATGTTTTGTCCAACAAACATGTGTACAGTATATTTCTTGTTGAGATCGGGGAATTTTGAAGCACATAGGAAGAATTTCAAAGAACAGGAATTTTCTTCTGTGTGGAAAACTACTCGTAAACGGTAGTGAATCAAGTCTTGATTGATCCCTGAAAGTAATGATAAATATCTTGATTGAATCATATCTGCTATAAAATTTTCTACATGTAAACAACACATAATTTTGGTTCGACATTATTTGAAATACATATGGATTGATTTCAATATTTCAGCGAATTGTTACATTTCTTAAGTCAAGATTAACAGAACACTGCCTCCTTTAAAAAAATATAGATTATATATCTGATTTTAAAATTAAAAGTGTAGAATTTAAATTTTTAAGTTTGGAAAAGATTTTCATTTGAAATAAAATCTTTTGTTTTACAGTTATGGGTATGCATTTTTAGTAGCGGCAGAGCTACCCTCTGAAAATAAGATGTTTGACAGCATCGAGGATATCATTGCACAAGCTGATGAAGTAGATGACAAATACTTACAGGTGAGTGATGAGGCACCATGTTGATCCTCAAAATTAAACCCGTCACCAAGATGGTACAAACTAGGTTGAAGATCAACATTTTGTTATCTTAAGTTGAAACACCACAATTAAAAAGTCAGAACTTAACGCATCAATAAGCTGGTACAAACCAGGAGGGGGGCCCACATTTTTTTCAAATTTTGTTGAATCAACAGATTACTATTAACTCATTCACCCCTGAAGACACATTTGAACTCTTCCAATTCAATGGTTGGAATAGTTCATTATGAAATTTCAGGGGTGAATGAGTTAAACAGGAATTTCAGTTCACATAACCAATGTATTTGTCAGAACAGTGATATTACTATTACTAGGTCTCCATACCAAGGTCCCCGTTCATACAGGACTTGGAGCAAGTTAAAACTATTCTGTTTTTGTCGATAATATTACAGTGTACCATCTAATAGTTGTTTGCCTATTTTACAAGCAAGGTGTTAGACATTGTGTATCCTGTTCATTACACTTTCTGTTAATGGACCTGTCTGCACCGACTGACCCCTCCTTGTTGAACAAAACATTGACAATTTTTATTCAATTTTAAACTAAATTCTGGAGTTTCCTATATGTATATATATATTTAAATTGAAACTAGCAGTTGTTTACTCCCCTCAATTTGAAAAATTAAAACCAAAATTCTTACAAAAAAGAAACAACAGAAAACATGCTGAACTTCATAAAATTTAGAAAATTCATATCTCAAAAGTCGACAGGCTGCCTGTCACCAAGAAGGCTGAAGGTTCCCCAAGGGTCCTTGATTGGACATGAAAAGTATTTGGTCACCTGACCATGTGGGATAACTCTGCGTACTCCGGTTCCCTCCCACACTAGACCCTCTGCACACTTCCATATGGACCAACAAGAGCCTTAAGCCCCATTCCCAAAATATTGAAAAAGTCCTGTTTTCTCTTTTTTATGCACTGTCTCTAGCCCCTCTCATCAATATATATATGCCCTATCCTCTTCTTTATCCTCTTTCTTCCCTATCTTCTTTCTTGCCCCACCCCTTCCTACAGCACTAGCCTTCAAGTCTCTTTCAGTCACCTTTTGTCAAACTCTAGTAATAAGTGTCTGATCTGAAAACCCTATAAAGCCCCAATAAAACGTGCAAGTCACTTGTTTTACAACACAATCAATTAACTTATATGACTACTGTTGGTGTATAAAAATAGACCTCCACTATCCATCAACAACGAAGTTATACTGCGACACTCTGTCAAATCTAAGTAGGCTATCATCCATTTACAGACAAGTCACAGTTTTGAGGAAATTTTCTATCACCACAGCAATGTCTTTTAATGGAAAAACTTAATATTTTTTAATCTGGTGCCAGTGTTTTGAATATTGAAAAGAAACATTTATATCCATTTACAACAATCTGGCACCTTAGTAAACATTTATATCCATTTACAACAATCTGGCACCTTAGTAAACATTTATATCCATTTACAACAATCTGGCACCTTAG
>JAUMHH010147257.1:0-20291 GCA_032359455.1 Chlamys rubida | reverse complement strand
CAAGGCGTCAATGAGGAAAAATACATGAAACAGGAAATATAAGAAGGGGAAAAAATATAAATACATGATTGAGAAAACTCATATTGAAATCTGTAAAGAATTCAATAACAGGTGAACAAATAAGATCAGGGAAGACTTTGGGGGAAGTGTGAAGCTTGTATAATGTTGCCTTAGAAATTGAATCTACATACTGTAGATGTATTGAATCAATGCTGTGTCCACATTGTGATCGATGAACTAAACTATTTTCTCGTGTTTTTCTTATAACTGAGTTTTTCAGTGTTCCGGCTAGCAAGGGATAACAGGGCGCCGCGTTATGCCTTAATTTGTATGACATGTATGGCGTCCTACTCCTTTTACTGACGCCCTGTCCATTTTATTGGTTGATATTTCTGTTGACTGTATTTAAAAACTGAGCCAGTAAGATATGTCCCCAAGCGTAGCTTAACTGAACGATCCCTCACTACAGTCAGTAACTGCCGAAAAAAACCCAACAACTTTGTTGTTGTTGTTTTTCCCCTCAGAAATTACATACAAGTAGACCAGAGACGTATATACTACTGGTTTAGTTTTAAAATATTTTATTGTACAAATATACAAATGGATTGGACAACAAGTTATTACAATCAAGATCAAGAAATGATTCTAATGACTTATGAAGCATGGGAATTGTTTTCTTTTATTTAAAGATATATTCGAACGTAACGTCAGTATATCCTAATGTATATACCATTTGGGCAATTCTTAAAAGTTTCACTTTTTTTCAGTTGGTAGCTATAGGTATTTTTTCAGATTAAACAGATTTCTTAATAAAAAACGTTAAGTTTCAGCGATGTTTCAGTCCATTTTTTCATATTTTTTTTTATTTTAATAGATTCCACTTTTAGTGGGTCGGTCAGGAAACAGCAAAGTTGTTCCTACATTGGAACAAATCAAATAATATTAAGCTGTCACCTTCGATAAATAGTTGCAAATACATATTGATAATAGTCCGGAATTCTCGTAAATATTCTGATTTTCACCTATTTATCATGTTAAATGTATTTCTTTATTGCAGTTCTAGTCTAGTTATAAAAACACACGTAACTCTTTCTAGACAGATTCAATTAAAAAGAGCGCGCTGAGATCTGTAGTGGAACACGTTCAAATGTATGATATACTTTCCGAATGCGCGGTTTTCAAAAACATGTTTCTCAAGAGACAACTCAGTCTCGTGTGGCTTTATTCCAGATATTATGTTTTTTAAATATGACGTAGAATTTGTACAACCCAACTTTCCATCAGAAAATGAAAATGGGTGGTGGTAGTTATTTAGGAAAAAGATAGACTTGATATTCTATCCCAGAGAAAGCATTATGGCGAAAAGTTCAAGAGAGACCATTTATGATAGCATTTTTTTTTTACTATTTTGACGTTGGAAGTATTAGCTGCTTTCTTTATTTCGTAAATTGATGTTTGCAATTTACCAGACCACAACATAACACCGGGAAAACTGGATTGGAAGTATTAGACGAACATGGATTCCAGGAAGGATGTTATAGTATTATACTTAATTAGTTAATGATTAAATACAATTATGTTATTATCTTGATAACATGATGTCATTTTTTGTTATTGTTAAATTGTCAATGTTTAGACATTTGGTATACACAGATTTTTTATGTGTAAGCCCGGGCTTTTTTCTATGGACGCTACGCCCCTGGGTTTGTACTGACGACCCAGACGTTTCAATATCAGAAATATAAAGGAATATCTAAAATTTATGAATGTAAATATAATTATGATACGTATGTAACCGATTTGTGTTCATACCGGCGTGAACATTGAAAAAATACCGTTCAATCCTTATATGTTACGGATCCCCCATCAGGCCATGTTTAATTAGTTTTTAATTATTAGCTCTGTTATTACAAATCAATTTTCGATCAATCGATCTATAGTGTTTATCAAACCTGATTTTAAATGATACATCTTCATTATACTACTACAAAGTGTTGGAATATCAAAGAAGATTTTTTTCCTTATTTCAGTGTTCAAATATTTCAGAAAATTCTTAAAGACAAAGACTTCTCCTTACTCAGCTAGTACTGTAAATAATATTTGGCAATTTATATAATGGGCATCGTTATAAACTCTGCGTTTTGATAAAATGCATACTGTCATATATATTATAGGAGGCTAGGGGCAAAATAGTCCTAGGGGCTAAACTGCAGACTTGAGGGGTAATTTCGCAGCCAGTTACACCATATTTCATATAGGGTCAATGTATAAAATAATTTTAATATAGAACGTTAATAAATAAATAAAACTTTTCTTTTTGGGGATGCAGCCCTATATAGTCTACAAGGATATATGTGATTGCTCCAAAATTAAAACAGCTAAACATCAGGGGCGAACATCAGTAATCTTCCTTTCTAATCGCTTATAAAAAGTCATTTAAAAAACAAAACATATTTCTATTATGAACGTTTTATGCTACATCTATATTTTAAACACCACGTATATATTTATACACCCTCAAGCATGTGTTACAAAATAAGTGCTCGAGTCCGCAAGCATCAACGCATTGCATTGTGGGAAAAGTAATGACATCATATCTCATTTACATATTCAGATTATATTGTACATGTTCGCCATTTTGGTAGTGAAGATTTTGTGAGGCTACCATCCGAAGAATCCACTTAAAATCGGCAGTCATCGGTCCTTTTAGGGATTATATTAAGGGCTACCCATAGTCTTTTGACATCACCCAAGCGAACGGACCTGTGTAAGTAATGAATTATTTGTTCAGATTGTTAATATTTTGATTTGTTTACAACTTGTCTCACCGACCTCTTTTGTCATGCATAGTCGCCGATCATGTCCGACGCTTACTTGCATAGCGTCATTTCATACCATGGTAACAAAAACGGTTTATTTTCGTGTTAAGTTTGAGCATGTATTTACATTTTATTTCTGCTACTTAATTCGAATGCATCTTTTTGTTATGAAATGCATAAAGAAACTCCTTATAATTAATTTTCTTCCATGCTGGCCTTTGCATAAAATTACGATTCAGTTGAATGATACTGTTATTATAAAATCGTCATGTTTTGCTGTTTAAAACTGTACTTCAGCCTTTCTCTTATATATATGAAGAAATAACAACTTAGTTGTATTAGAAAGGTAATTTCTGTACCACAATATGAAACTAATACAAGATATTTGAGGATTTCTGAGAACCCATTCATGGTCGTCATTTTCGTTATATTTGCAAAAACCCCAAGGCCTACGATGAAAAAAACTAGATTATATTGGCTAAGGTAAAGCGAAATGGATTGATGTGCAAATTTAACAACTGTTTTCGGAATTAGGCATTATCTCTGAAAATGTAGGATTTTTTCTTCGTGAAAAGGTAGGTCATGAATCAACCTCCGCAGCTAGGAATGTACCGGTAACTGTACCTGTTGACCCACTTCCTGTTGTACAATTATGGGTGGAGTTTCGAAGAATATTGTGATATCCACAGACTATTTTAACAAAGAAATCTTTGTTTCGAATGGTGATATCCTACCAGAAGTTGCTAATTAATATTCACAGCAAATTCATTGATTGAATCATTGATGGACCATCTGTCACATTTCAAGCATTCGCATGCCTATGATTAAACATGTGTCAACCTGTAGGTTATTTATTGGAAATGTTTTTCTTTGTGTTCTGTTGAAGTATAACTACTATTTCACTAAAGAGCTTGCTTTCGAAGTTTAGTTCCTACTGATTTTCAGTATTTTTAAGCAAAATTTTTACACTTTTCTTGTTGTGTAAAAATCAGTACAAAAAATGTACGTGTGAATCAATGTCATTTTGTCTTGATGTGTACCATCAGGACCAGCAAATAAAACGGTGACCAGTTTATTGCTCCTCAGCTTTCGGCAGCTACTTTATAGTCCAGTTTTCTTGTAAACAGTGAAATTGTTCTTTCATTAGTATGAATTGAACAGTTCAGAACTTCTTTGATACCAGAAATATATAGCTCTTTAATAATAAACATATTCGTGAAATATGTAAGATTCAAGTCAGGGAACAGATCTTGAACAACATAAAATGTTCTGCCTTAGAGTAATTAGACCGAAAGTCTTTGTCAACTCGCATAAGTATCCGGGAAAGGACAATGCACTGACAACACATCATGATACCTTTTGTATAATCAATTGTTTTCTTTGTCCTGGAAAGCATTATGGATGCTTTTTTGAGCATTGATTTAGAATTCTTTTCTCCCATGGACAAAGTTATACTTTAATGTGTTAGTTCATTCTAATGGTTAAAATTTGTGATAAGAATGTTAATATGAAAAATCAGAATATTTGAAAAGATTTGTGATAACTTGCATTTAGTAATGTTATATAAGTATTGCCAGGAGTATTCCATTCAGTATTAAGACCTAGAGGCTAAGTGAAGTATTTTGTGAAAAAGAAGCTCTCATCAGTCCAACTTCCATAGATAAACATATGTTGGTGGTATAGACAAAGGCACAATGATATACAAATACAATTTTTCAATTTGATTCAAATGTTTATATCATTATTAGCCAACATCAAACACTTCTGGCAGTAAATGGCTTCTGATGGACAAAATGATTCTAACTGGTGGTCAATTTCAATGGTTGTCTTAATGTATATTTAAAATATGAATTGGCGATTAAATTGTTATTAAAGGTGATTTTTGTCTTCAGAATTCATCAAATTGAACAGATTTTTCAGGATTAATCAGTTAAACGTTAAAAGTTGGTAACATTATTTTATAATGCAGTATTTATATCAAACATATAGTTTTGCTTGAATGTAACAGCGCAGGTTTTACTTGTGGTGGAAAACTTGGTAATTGAATGAAGTGCATCTGGTTTAGATTAGGGGAATTCTTTAATAGGTCCTATCCTGTTGCATTACAAAAATGAGGGGTTTACCCTTCCATGCATGTACATGGGTGATAGGAAATGTAGCACACAACTGTTGGCAAGCTCAACATGATACAAATTTGCATGGAGACTTAATACTAAATACTAATTTTGTTCTATTTCAGTTTTTAACGGTTCGTTCATAGGGTAAGAGGGAGAAAAACTTCAATGACTGCTAAGGCAAGATGTCCTCACTCTCGGGGTTAGGTAAAGGTGACAGAGGAAGGGGAAAGTACAAATCTATAGATATAAATACCCTATATCAAGGCAAAAGTGTACCAACACAAAAAACTACAGGTAAGTTGGATATGTACTTATGGTTACTGTATTAATTCCAAATTATTAATGTATTGATTAGAACGTGTGGTACCCTTTTTGTTTAGATGTGAATTTGACTAATTTTTATAGTATGTCGAGATACATGTATAAATAATTTTTATAAACTTTTTAATTTCTGGTACTGTGATGTTAGTTGGCCAATACCAAATGTACATGTGAACATCGATTCTGTCATAAATCAATCCGTTATCTGTGTGTAGAACAGTGTATTCTCCAGGGAGAAAGATTGTGCACACTATTTCATTTTGATTCTAAAGAAACTTTCTTTTGAACTTTAGTACCTTCAAAAATGTCAATATTATTGTGTTATGTATTTGAATTTTTTCCTGTTCCACTTTTAGTTACTCGTCAGCATGGGTTACAAAGCCTGGGTAAAGTGGCAAATGTGCGGCGCATGCCGCCTCCGGCCAACTTACCAAGTTTGAAAAGTGAAAACCTTGGAAACGACCCAAGCGTCACTCTTGTTCCAACCGGAGGATCAGGTAACTTTTCTTTCAACAAAGCATTTATTATTAAAGATTCAGCCTTCTACAAGAAAGAATATGATGTTTTAAAAAACAATATCCTGCAAAATTGAAATGATAGCAAAAGCAAAAAATTTGGCATAAATTTACTTTGCAATACTTTTGCATATGCAATATACCTTATGTCATTGGGTTGACATTATAGGATGGGGCACGAAGGAGAAAGAGCAGGAGAAACAGACCACCAGTACGAATCAGCAGCCATCGTCGCAGCCGCAGCAGGCTACCACACAGTCATCGGGGCAGAACGTCAGCAGTGTAAGTGTCATTTAGATTCCAACAAGAATAGAAACAATTTCAGCAATTAATTATTTGCTTTGAGTAGTTGGTGTTTTTAAAAGAGTATTAATTGAAAAACTTTGTAACACAATAATGTTTCTGTAGTACAAACAGATCTTTCTTTATTTGTTAAAGATGATACATAAAATTCATTCCGATGCTATCTCTTATGCAGCAGGCAATTGTTGCTGGGGGCACAACTATTGCAGCAACATCAGTATCGACACCAACAACAACAACAGGGGCAGTGGGCAAGCCATCATGGAGCAGTGTGACAGTTGGGGACACAGCAAAGGGCAATGTTGTCAGTCACCAGTCACCAATGTTTCAGGAGGAGTTTCCCACATTAAAATCAGCAGAGGACAAAAAAGATGGCAAGAAGGAAGACGAACCACCTTCTCAGGTTGTAACAAAAGATTTGCCATATGGACCAGGGCCAAGTTTACGACCTCAAAGTACGTGAAACATTTTAGTATGCTAGAGGTGTTCTGGGAATATTGATATTACATGTTTAAGTTGTATGCAACACAAAAAAAGAGATTATGTCCTATGTAGAATTGTGTTTTGGTCTATTCTGTTGAAAACGAACAAATTCAAAACGAAAGTCTGAACACTTTTCCAGGAATCCTTTTGGTAAGCATTTTCTGAACTGTGCAAATAATCTTTTGTAACTCATTATATAAAGCTTTGTGAATACACTTTTGATGTAAGCAGCTGTTAAAAGACCATTGAATATCCATATTGTAGTAACTATTATAGCTGATGCCTAACTCTGTTGGTGAGTTTTACAGAAATGAGTACTTTTATTTAACATGAGGTGTCTTTGTTTTCAAGATGTAGGGAGTTGGCGAGAAGGAGGGGGGCGTGGCGCTATGCAACAGCAGCAGCCCAAACCAGACACACCATCATCTCAGAGTTCTCCACAGCCAAGCCAGACAGAAACACAACAGAATGGCCCCCCGACGTCCGGTGGCCCTCCACCTTCCAGTGGGGCTGACAGCCCTGGGACCCAGCAAGCGCCACCAAGGCCTGGGTCCAACCAAGGTCCTGGTGCTCAGGGGCCAATGCCTATGGGACCGCACATGGCCATTCCCCCGCAGTATAGGATGATGCCACCCTATGTAAGATTTCATTATGATTTCATCAAAATTATTAATTTTTGACACATGCATTAGGTAACGCAAGTGTCTAGGGGATCGCGCAAATACTACGAAATCTGCTTAACGTGGAACTGCACTTCCGATAGAGACGCCATCTGGTGTTTTTTTCCTTATATGGCAGCTGATCTCTCCTTATATTTTGTTCTTGTGAATAATAAAAAAGACAAGTTCAGATACTTTTGTATGGTTAAAAATGTTGCAAATGCTACAAACTTTTAAAGAATGTTTTTTTGCTTTTTGACAGATGTATGGAAGATTTCCACCAGGGTACCCACCAAACTATTCAGGAATGCCACGACCTCCATACCCATATGACTCAAGGTTGGTTTCACGAGCATAACAGATTTGATTGAAACATGTGCAAGGATAAAGCTAAAAAATTATCTGCAAGAAAATGTGATGAAGTGAAGCTTTATTTATTTCATAAGTAACTTTACTCTATTTATAAAACCATGTGATCTGTCACAGATTCTCAATTACACCAAAAATTTAATTATTTGTAGATTTAGACATCCTGGGCCCATGCAGATGCAGAGGCCCCCATTGGACAGCAGTGAAGAGGGATACAAGAGGCCCCCTGTCATCACGGACAAGGACCTTAAGAGTTTTGACAACATGAGACTTGACAAAAGTGATGAAGGCTGGGCTGGTGCTCAGGGAGACATTGACTACTCGTAAGATTTTACTATGCATTTTGTATTGTATAATATCCCTAGTTGATGTTGTGGATTGTTTACTTAGTTAAGCAGTTAGTGGTGATGTTGAATTGTAAAATCTGCCTAATATTATAATGGAACCATATTCAGGTGAGCTCTGACTTATTTTCCATTCTTAAATAAAAAAAATCTTTGTATGTTCTGATTTTACAGTATATCTGCTACAAGAATCAAGTTATCGTAACGAAAACACAGCATTTAGTATCTAATAAACAACATTGTGAAAATGCAATGCATGTCGATATTGTAAAACTAGTTTTGTGTGATTGTGGATAAGTATCCCTATCAATTATGTATAGCTCATCACTAGTCTAGAAAGCTACATGATGCTGATCACTAAATAAAAAAAATGAGAAACACTGACACAATTTTATCACTTACCCAAGTGATGAGGTATCAATATGTTAGCTGTTGACATGGTCACATTCATCTTTTGTAAAAAGTTTTTGCTTCCCCTTATTTTTCCTTCTTTGTGCACGTATTTGATACTGGGTCAATCCCACCAGTGCTTCCAAAAAACAATTTTAATAAAAATCGTCTGTTCCTTTCCAACTACTTCATATATGAAATTAAAGCTTATACTTTAGTTAATCTAGCCAAACCACAATAAAAGTACAAATGTTTTTAGTTTAGTTGAATTAAGTTAAATCGGTACTTGAATACCAAGCAGTTCTTTCTCACCACTAAAAAGATAAAACATAAATGAAGGTCAAATTTGTCTACTCAAAAATTATTCAGTGTTGTGTTAGTGTAAACACAACAGATATGGGCATGGCTGTTTGGATATGTTATTGTATGTGTAACTTTTGTGTGCATGTTTATGTTGTAGCTGTTGGAAACTGTCTTGGTCAGCAGACATTGGTAACCAGCTGTTGAGCTATGTTTTACAGTAGTAATCATTCAGCACCAGTATTTTGTCCTGGTCTAGTTTGAAAATAAGGGGTTGGGGACACAAGTAGCATTATGATATAAAAGAATTTTAGGAATTAGATGGCGGATGTACATAATCTTGTGCTCTGGAGAAAACACCACCATACTAACAAATCCAATATGAGTTTTTTTTTGGACGAGAACGAAAGCATAATGTATTTAGAAACTAGCTACTTTTTTCTCAAACAATGACCATAGGGACAATAAAAGTGATTCAACAGAAATTACTGATCCTGTCAAATAAATATTACAATGTCATCAACATAAGCGAATTGAAATTGATATTGTAAACATTACTGCATTAGAATGGTAGTGGGTTCTGTGTTGATTCACATTCTGCTGTTAGTCATAATAT
The DNA here is from genome assembly GCA_032359455.1 of Chlamys rubida. Lineage (NCBI taxonomy): Eukaryota > Metazoa > Mollusca > Bivalvia > Pectinida > Pectinidae > Chlamys > Chlamys rubida. The sequence goes on along the minus strand of JAUMHH010147257.1, from coordinate 11,055 downwards.
TAATAGGTTGTATGTTATTTTTGTAGGGAAAAACTTGTGTTCAGTGATGACGAGGAAGGCAATGAAGGACGACGGTAAGTTATAAATCCTTCCTTATTGGTTAAATTTTGAGCATTGTCAAAAGTTTTGGTAATTTATATTGTTCTGTTGAAACTTTCTTACCGCTGCTCTGCATAATTTGCAATTTGTTCTTGTAAGGAGAACTTGCACATGTAATTTGTTTAAGATACCATCAAGATAATTAATAGAAATATATCATTACATGTGGCACTATTACCTATGTACTCATCATATTCAACATTTTGATGTTATATCAGCAAGGTTTTAAAATTCATTTAATATGATAAACTTTTGACCTATTATCTAAATTTATGAAATTAGATATTTGATTATTTGCAATTTACATTTTTTTTTTAAATGCCAGCCTTCAAGAATATGGTTTAAGTAATTTTTTTTCATTTTTGGCATTTTAGTCAAGGGAAGAAGAAGCACCAGGAGCAGTCAGACCACTCTGGCAAAGCTAAGGCAAGTGGTGATAACGACGAGGAGGACAGAGATGATATGTCCAAGGTATATTGGGAAACAGCATTCCTGCTTCATCTCTCTGCAGCAGGAGCTCATCAACTCACACCTTACAGACTGTAGGGCTCATTGCAAGCCAGCCACTCTCTCATTCATAAAAGCTTATTAATTGTTCTTCTCTTCATAAATCTTTCATGCATCAAATGGTCTATGTTTGCTGGTCATTGCATAAAGCAATTTTGTAACAATACTTCAAAAAAAATTGCTAGATGGAATAGCATTGCATCCTGACCTTAATGGTTGTTGGACTCTACTTTCTGTAACCAAATTTTAAGATTGTTTCTCTGTAACAAAACCTTGCGAGTATCATTTAAGAGCAATTGACTCAAGTAGCATTTAAACTTTCTACTTTGCTATCGTGAGCATGATGCCAAGAAGATCCTGATCTTTTGAAGAATCATATTGTAAGATATTCTTTCCTAAAAGATGAAGTCGGTCTGCATTATTAACAAACTCATATTTAACTCTCATCTGCTTATTCATTATAAAGCACTTGTATAACCAATTCTTCCACAAATGCCTAAGATATTGAACACATCTCAAGAGTAATTAGCTAGAGTAGACATAAGTATGATTCTGATCAGTCCGACAAAAACCCAATTGTTCGTGCAAGTTATTTTCAAAGAATAAAACACTGAATAAGGTGTACTCTACATGTTCAAAAGTTTTGATTGACACAGCTCTAAACTTTCTGGAAAATACAAAATATCACTTCAACATATCAATCATTTCAATTCATACTAATTTTGAGTTGAATCTGAAAGAAAAATTGATGTTTTAACAGTTGTTGGTGAAAATTAAGTCATGAGAAGTGCTTGATCATATTTCAGTTTCTATTTCATCAGAGATTAGTGCCTGTGAACTTAACTTATTTCTTTATATTGAAGACACCAGATCAACTGAACCTAGTATCTTTTTGGTTTAGTGTGTAATGCCTATGTTTCCATGAACAGTCCATATTTGTGTTTTGTAAACAGAAGTTCCATTGTTGCATTGTTTTCACTAGAAATAATTAATATATTGAAGAAATTTTTCTGTGTTTTATTATCATCTTCACTTTTGGAGATCAATATTAAATCATTGATAATGTAATATGCAGTTTAAACATACTTCCCTAATGTTATGAAAGCAAAGAAACAACTTATGAATTTTCACTTGATATTTAACTAATCCACAATACTGTATTGCCATTCAGGGTGAACATGGTCCCCCTATGTCTCGAGAAGCATGGGGCCAAGGACAGATACCACCTCAGTACAGAGGACAACCACGACCACCCCACCCCGGCATGGATGGGGTAAGTTTCTCTCATTCTTGATTGTTCCATTTGTCCTCTCACACAATACCAGTAGTGAAGTAGTACCTACAGATCATTACTGGATCATAAGTGGCACTGTCAACATTGATATTTTGTCTGTTGATTTTACAGCGTTGGCAGATGCCCCCTTATGAGTTTATGGGTCCACCACCAAGGGGACCCCCTTATCCGCCACCGTATAGGGTACCTCCAGGTGCACCTCCACAGGTAAGACCAATTGTGTAGTTTGTGGAGGATAAAAATACATTTATTTTCTGACACGAGTTGCATTCTTGGTTTATGTGAGCTTGGTATGGAATTTGACAATAAAGGATTTCAAAAACAAGTTTTGCCAAATGATGACCAGTGTTTATGCTTAGTTTTTACAAAGATGACAATTTCATCACTCACCGAACTGATGGCATAATATATGAAATAAAAGAATCCAGTAATTTCCATGTTCAGAATCTTTAATATGTCTCAATACAGCTCAAAATATTATGGTGTAGATAAAGACTGGTGTATTTAGATGAATATTATGAAAATAATCAACCAGGCCTTGATAGCAGGATCTGCAGCAAATAAAAGCAAAGTTTGTTGTAAGTTGGTGCAGATAAGACTGGGTTTATGCCATGGTCTATATAGATAAATATAAAAAAATAATCAACCAGGTCGTTCTAGCAGGACTTACCCTTTTGTCTTACAGCAGATAGAAGTACTGCTTGTTGTAATTTGTCAATATTGACCTTGTCTCAATCAAATCTATTTCTCCTTGTCAGCTGAAAGAGGATGCAATATATTCTGGTTTCTTGTCCTGCAGTGGCTTACTATTTAACTGGCTTGTAAATGATCAGTTTTATGACCAAGTGCAAAATAAGAATTATCCATTAAGAATTTGCCAAATTTAGATATATATGCCAAATGATGACTTGTGCTTTATATCTTAGTTTGTTACAAAGATGACAATTTCATCACTCACCGAACTGATGGCATTAATTAGTTAAACATGTGTTTCTTGAAAGCCACAGATGATGAGAGGGGATTTAAGTACAACCTTTGTACATGCTTAAGATATCAAGAATTTGGTATTAGTTTTGGTGATATATGAATGTTTAAAAATATGCAGGCTTTTGTAACAAGCTATACACAGCGAGTAGAAATATGTGTCCATAAGTCAGCATGAATCCCACGTCTATCTGTTGTGTTCACGACCATGACCAAAGTATCTGTTTGCTTTAAAAAAAAGAAAGTTAAGTAATTTCAAGTCTCTTGACCTACAAGTTCCATGAAGCCAAATGATGATTAGTGTTTATGCTTAGTTTTTACAAAGATGACAATTTCATCACTCACCGAACTGATGGCAGTCATTGAAACTCGATGTTTAAGTGAAGAATCTACCTTTTATAATGATTTTTTGTTTTGTGTTTTTTTTTTAAAGAAAATCCAATTACACCAGGCTAAATTACTACCCTTTTATGTTTAGAATCTCATTGAACAGAAGGACCACATTTGATGTTGCTAAAATTTGTATCAAATAATGATCTAAGCAGTCAGTAAGGGGAACATGAGATTTTTTACAACAGATTAATTAGTGGTAATACAACATTTCTATCAGTTTCATGTATGTTGTGTTATAACTAAACCAAATTATATATGCTCCACAGAGACCACCATTTCCACAGCAACAACCTGCCATGCCACCTATGAGTACAGCCAGCACACCCTCTCCACAGCAGTCCTCTGCACCTCCGCAGACACCGAGTCCTGGACAGAGTCCCAGTCCTGGTCAGCCACAAACTCGTGAGCGAGAGAAGAAGCACTCGGGTGGTGGAGATGAGGAGGATGAGCACTGGAGGCAGAAACGCCAGCAGCGAAATGAGGAAGTGTCAAATGCCATTGAGCGTGCCAGGCAGAGGAGAGAAGAGGAGGAGAAGAAGATGGAAGGAGACCGTAAGGCTGCTGCAGCTGAGAAACTCAGACAGTTGGACGAGAGAACTGAGAGAACTAAGAAAAAGGATGCAAAAGTTTCCGTAAGTTCTTATTTGTCTGATCTAAAATAGATAACGTTGTTTTATTCAGTGGCCAAATGATGACTTGTGTTCTAGCTTAGTTTTTTACAAAGATGACAATTTCATCACTCACCGAACTGATGGCATACTGAATAAAAATATTTTTCTATGGTAAAAAAGTTTTATTCAGTAAGTCTTTCAATAAAAAGAGAAGTGTACAACAATACAATATCATTGCAAGTGCATGCTTGAAACAGCTGATGATTGTTTTTGATAGTAATTTGTGTTGTGTTTGTAACAACAGGAGTCCGACACAGATTCACATGCCGAGTCTACACACGCGGAGTCCCAAAAGTCTGAAGGAAGGACAAGTAGAACACCAAGTGAAAGTAGCGAGAAGGAGGGACGAGAACGGTCCTACAGCAGGGAACATAAGTTTTCACCAGCTGAACAGGTTTGCATCTTTAAATAATGTTACATCTATATCTAACAAGCTGTAAATGTCAGTATCATTGATTGCTCACCAAAATTGTAATATTTGAACAATTTAATTGTATGAGGAGGTTTTCTGCTGTTGACAAGCCAGATGAATGTCATATTCATATATTAGAACTTAATCTTCTAGTTCTGTTTCTTTTTAATAACATATTGTCCAAATTAATTAAGAAATCTTTATGAAATCAGATAGTAAAAAAAAAGTAAAACGTCCTGTAAATAAAAGGGAAAATTTGGTTATCTGATATACTGATTACTACCATTAGTAAAGAACATGTATTGAAAACAAAAGGAACTTTTATGCTAAAATTGAATAATTTTTGAATGTTATTAGCAACCAAGTAAGAGTGGATCACGAGCAGTGCCACCTCGTTTCCAGAACAAACAGCAGCAGCAGCAGCCGCAAACATCTGAAAATACCATGAGGCAGCCTCAACCACAAAAACAGCCAGGGTCTCCCCAGCCACACCCTGGACAGATGAGACCTGGTCAGGGACCTCCTCCACCCTGGGGACCTTACCCTTGGCCTCCAGGAATGCCAATGCCATTTATGGATCCAAACTTTCCAAGGCCACCAATGCCAATGCAAGGTGTTTATTTTTAGCCTTAAATGACGTTGAAACCTAGTCAATGCTAGCACCAATTAGTCCAGATGTTTTTCTCCTATTTTAATGAAAGGCAGATATATTGCATTATACACTCTTGAACACTGTCTGATTGGTAGAGAAAGATGTAAAACATTTTGTTACCAGCTCATTTTAAAAGGATCATAAAGAAAGATAGTTTTTGCATGTCAGAATAACATTCCAAAATGTTTCAAATATAAGAAAAACAATTGTAAGTGTACATGGTTCATCTCGGTTATCACTTCTCCAATCATCAAAATGTTGGCTATTAGCAATACATTCTGTCTATTAAAGATGTTGAAGTGCTATTTCAGTTTGTTTACTAACCAAATTGACAAATAAACCAGATTGCTTGGGGGGAGTTTTTCCTGTATACAAGCTGGATAAAATGTAATATTTATTAATGATTTCAATACTGGTTGTTTTCTTCAAGTTCTTTTTAATAACATCTTGTCTGGAACATCAAAGAAATCCTGATGAAATAACTTGCATTGCCATCAGAAGAAGCAAAGAATAGATCAATGTACATTCACTTTAAGGCCAAATAAGTAAAAAGTTTTCCATAAAATTGCAGTAAATTTTTAATCATTGAAGATATAATGATTTTTGAAAAACAAGTTCATATTCAGCAATTTGAAATTTACTTTGCCAGGTATGCCTATGTATCCAATGAGAAGGAGAAACGACTCGCATGGTTCTGGAACAGACAGCCAGGATAACGAGGGACGCCAGGAGCCATTTGACCGTGACCCCAGAACTGACCCCAGAACTGACCCCAGAGCTGACCCCCGAGCTGACCCCAGAGCATGGGGCAACTACTCCATGCCGCATGGACACCCTGGCCAGTATGATGGGCGGCCTAGCCCATTCTTTGACCGCATGTATCAGGAGTATGAAAGGAACTTTTTAGACTATAATGACCGAAGGTAAATTTCCCCCTTTTCCAATGTAATCTACTATTAATTTGCCTGTGGAGAATAACTGTAAAAGAAGTCCTTCACTTCAAGATGTATATTGAAAAAAAAAATTCATTCATTTCCTCTACAATTTAGTGAAGAAGACTTTTTGCATATTTGGTTTACACAATATTTTCATATATCTTCCTATTGTGTTGGCAAGAAAAAGTTTTGAACAACGTCATTGGATATTAAGCACTACGAAGGGAGTCGGGGGAAAAATAAAATACATACTTAGATTTATTAATATTCTTCACAGGGAACATGACAGGAGAGAGCGAGAAAAGCAGGAAAAATTGACTTATGATGATGACAAAGACTACGATGCTGAAGAGTCTGAGGAATCCTCCAAGGAACCAGACCGGGATCGTCCACCAAGGGTACAGAGGGACCCTTTTGATGACACACCTGACCGGGACCAGGGAGACCATCGGGATCACGACTGGTCACCCTCTCCAAGGTAACATAGAGCTCTGTGTCATATAGCTATTGCATAGAAACAGAAAAGAGTCGGAGGCTGACATGCTTCATATTATTACCTAATCAGCTAAACTTGTAGGGAGGGAAAATGCTGTTAAGTTTGTGTTACATTTAAGTTTCCATTCTATGATTTCTTTTTCAACAATACGCTGCCCTTTCACAGACATCACTTTGTTATAAATCTCTTCCCACCACTAAATGTAAAAATATAAAAAATTTAATTTGCAGAGAAGAGAAACCCAAAAAGGAAGAGAGATCTAGAAAAGAAGAACACCGTGAGGTGAAAGATCATGATGCTCGAGTTTCAGAGCATGAACAAGATCGTAAAGAAAAAATTGACAAGCCCACAAGGGACCGTGATCATCGTGACAAAGATCATCGTCGTGGTGAGGAGAAGGAAATGTTTAGAAACAAGGATGCCCCATGGGGCCATCCCAGACAGTCTGCACCAAGTAGAAATGAGTATGACCGCTTTCCCGGAGTTTTGCGCAACATGGATGATGGAGGAAGGCATTACAGCAGTAAGTTAATTATTTCATTTCTTGACTGTCCAGGTATACGTTAAAGATATACCAGAAGGATAATTTGTCCACAAAAAGAACATTGTAATGACTCCAAAGATCTTGATTTTCTGTGTTAAATGGTGTTAAATTATCTTTAAAGATAAAGAAACTAAGGAAAACTAATTCACTGATCAGTAAGTTTTTCTGAGTTCACATCCAGTCTTTATAAGTAAGTTTAATATTAGAATATTTTGATTTTAGAAAGGGAACATCCCAGCTGTCCACCACCCATCACCCCACAGCAATCCCAGCAGAATATGCCACCAAGGAGCCACTACACATCACTCAAAAGGACTGCTTCTAACATGTCCACCAACTCAACAAACACAGAAAGAAAAACTGAGTCCCCGAAGGAACCTTCTCACCCTGATAGGGATAGCTCCAGACAGAAGTCCTCCAATAGGGTGTATGCAGTAAGTCCAGTTTTAAAATACACCATGTGACACTTTTGATGACACTTTTGATGACAGCTATGATGATACAAACTTATCTGTCAATCCAATGATAAGTTATGAATAAATACATTTTGAACTGAGCTGCAGTAAATTTCATACTGTCGACTTAAGTCCTTAAATGTGAATATCTGAAAAGTGGTATTTTTGACTTTCAGGATTCGGTAAAGGAGAAACCTGTAAAGGAGAAGCAGTCAGAAGGCAAACCACAGAAGGAGGAGGAAACCAGGTATGTCCATTGTACAAATGAAACACTGGGCCTTTCATTTTCATTCAAAGCTTAATGAAAGGAAAAAGGAATTATGAAACCCATATTTTTTTTCGCAGTAAGCATTCTCTCTGGCTTTTGTCACAATTTTCTCCCTTCTCATGTAAAAAGTTCAAGTTAGCAGTACATGTACTACCATGATTCTACTTATGTCTCGATAAAAGAAATCAATAATTTTAATAGTGATTTGTGAATAATACACAAAGAATAATTATTCAAAATCTTTTTTTGTTTAAATGACAAGTGGTTTCCAAAGAACATTTTCTCCTTTTGAATAATACTGGAAACAATTGATACACGATTTCTTTAACCTATGTATCATTACAGACAAAAGCCAAGAGAAGAAGAAAAGCCTGCACGGGAAGAAAATAGAGAACACAAGGAAAAACCTACAAGGAAGGAAGAGAAAGGTTTCCGCGATAGGGAGGAACGTGTTTCCAGAGATGAGAGTTCTTTCAAGGACATTAAACAGTATAAAGATGATGAGCCACAGGGTGATGAGCGACGTGAAAGAATGCAGCCACCTGCAAAGAAAAAACGGGATGAAGCTTTCTTGAATGAGCGAGGAGAAAGATACAGAAACAATAACACTGGTAGAGGAGGACGCGAGTTCGTGCGTGGAAGAGGAAGAAGTGTTGGAAGTCGTGGTACTAGAGGAAGTTATCCTGTTAGAGGGGGCAGAGGAGGAAATCCCAGGGATAATAGAAGCTATGATAGAAATGCCCCAAGGTCAGCAGGTGGTCGCAATGACCGTCGCCCATACAACCAGGGCCGTGATCGCTTTGGTGAAGACAACTACTATGCTGAGGGAGAGGAGCCGGAGGCTCCCCGACGGCGCAGAATGAAGGATGAGGACAGTGATCATTCTGAACCAAGTGATTTTGGTACTAGTGATTCATCTGGAGAGGTCGACAAGAGAGACGGTAGCACACAGGGTCATAGGGACAAAGACCGAAATAAGCGGCCTGGGTCCCGGGACAATCGAGGTGGAGAAGGTCGTGGTGGAGAAGGTCGTGGTGGAGACGGTCGTGGTGGAGACGGTCGTGGTGGAATCAACCAACATGCGGATGAACAGAGGGTTGATGATGGTGGTCATAGACAGTCTCATGATGATGGTGTAGAAAGAAGCCAACCAAGACGAGAAGATAGACGTGATGATAGACGTGATGATCGACGAGACGACCGAAGAGACGATCGACGAGGTGATGACCGTAGACATGACAATAGGATGAACCAAAGAAATGGAGGAGGCTCCTTTGAACCAAGAGGAGAACCATCCAGGAGAGGTCGTGGTAAGAGATGAAACAGGCTAATAAATTTTATTTTGATTTGCTTAAGAATAAACCAGTTGTTTTGTCTAGCTTGCTTGCTATATTAATGTGCCTTTATCTGTAGGTCCAGTCATTTATGTGCTAAGGGAAAAAAGTTTTATTTTGTTTATCACTTTGTATACGTGGATTTTAATTATGTTTATGTTTGTGTATAGGTGGTTCCTCCATGCGGGGTCGTGGAGGCCGCGGACCTGGAGGAGGAGACCCTGGTGGTCGAGGAGGTGGTCCAGGTGGAGGCGGTCGGATGTCGTCTGCACCCCCTGGCAGAGGGGGATTTGGGAAGCCTGGAGACAAAGAGGATTGGGGTGGAGGGGGAGGAGGTCCCTATCGGTATGTGTGCACCTTTAATACCAATTGCTATTGGTTCATAGATATGTTCTTTGATACATTGATGTAATCCATAAAGTTCAGCTCATTTTATTAAAGGTTCCTTTTATCCCCTGAAAAAATATTGGGGGAATAATCGGTTTGCATTTCATGTGTAGATGTTAACTGCAGATATACACATAGCAACTTGACATGTGGGTTGTTCTAGGGAAAAGGAAACATTTCAAAGGCACAGCCCTTTCCTAGTAATTTTTTTTTTCTAAATCAACAAAAAATGACAGGATGGATTATGCTGCTCCTTGCAGGACTTTCATTTTTATTAGACACAAATCTTATATTGTACATGCATCATGTTTTTAACTTTAATTGTTTGACAACAGTGCTGATTTTGATCCTTTTTTTGCCTGCAGGAAAGAAAATAAAAGACCAGGCCGAGAGCCACCACCACCCAGATTTGCAATGAAAAAAGGGCTAAATTTAAACGAGAAGGGGAGGGGCACTGATCGTGGTAGAGGACGCGGGAGAGGAAGAGGAGGAAGTGCCCCTCCTAGCATCAACAATAAGCGGCCACAGCTTATCAAACAAAACTCCTCGGACCAAACTAATGAAGGAAATGAAGAGTGGGAAACTGCTTCAGAAAGTAGTGGAATCTTTGATAAGAATTCAAAAAACGAGTTTAAGGACAGGGAAAGAAAAGACTCCAACCCTGGTAAAAAAAGTTTCTCAAGTCAGCGTCCATTTAATGACCGACAAAATAGAAAGGGAAATCAGCAAGATGGTGGTAGTAGGCGACAGAATGGTGGTGTAGATTACAATAAAAATTCTGGGAAGGAAAGATCACCAAATCATCTTTCAAAAAATGGGAGTGGTCCTAGGGCCCCAAACGGGGGTCCTAGGAAACCATATAGCTCAAGTAAGAAGGAAAACATTGCCACAGTGTACAGAGTGGATCAAGTGGTACCAAACAACCAGAATGCTATCAACAATGCCATCAACAATCTCAAGTAAGTTGACTTGTGTTTCTCTCTGGATACTACACATAGCAGCAGTGATGATACAACATTATCTGTCAATCCAATGATACATAATGAATACCGAAATGTGCTGAGCTGCAGTAATTGGAATGATGACTGGGATATCTCTTGCTTGTGCATAGTAGACTTTTGTTAGCTGTTTAGTTTAACTTTAAATAGACATGTGGAGTTCCATTCTCAACATATTGCTACATCTTTGCTTGTTATTTTGTATCAATATTTTCCAATATAAATAAGGGTTAAAGAGCTATCATATTGAATAACCTCTCATGAAGACTTAATGGTTCTAACTTTTTTATGATAAATATGTGTACAATTTGGATGTTCATTATCCTCACCACTGTTTAATTATCTCAGAAAATTCTTACTAACCAGGGGGTTACTAATGCTTCAATATAGCATAATGGTCTGCTGTGAGGAGCTAGATTTGATAGCATTGTAAGGATCATCGACACAAACCTATGTTGAGTGGTCATAATCTGCATAACTTAAAGCGACTAACGACGTATAAACGTGTTTTGTCCTGTAATTTCTTTCTAGATTACATCTATTTATATTGAGTATACACAAAGGTTTGTACTTTGCACTAATTACACCAATTAAAAGGTCCGGCAAGAACATATAGTATCAATTAG
>JAUMHH010147256.1:20413-34135 GCA_032359455.1 Chlamys rubida | reverse complement strand
TTCTATTCCATATGGTAGCAATATAACCATAGGACAATGTGTAGTGATATATCTGTATGATGGGTTAATTTGACATACATTTACGCGTCTAAAGAAGCAGACATCGCCTACAGTGACGCTTATGCCATAATGAACAAGGCAAGCGTTTTGTTTGAACGTTTTAGTTCTTAACCTCATCAATTTCGTGGAAGTGAAAATAGTTCATCATCAAGTGTTGCAACACGCGTGGGACCCGCTTAAAGTTGTAAACTTACGTCATAATGGGGATATCGTCGGGGGCTGTTGGCCCCGACCATTGGAGGAGGGGACACTCCATCATAACCCTGAAAAAACAAAATAACTATAATTAGAATTATACAACTCTATACCAGAAAGTTTCCCTATAGACATTGTTAATTACTGACGAGTAATAAATTCAATTTCAGAATGATCTTACATCAGTTGAAAATATATTAATATCTTTGGGAACTTACTGCACGAAGAATAAAACATTATTTTTTGCAATTTCAAAAGCTGAATTTCGTCAAATGTCAACCATTCATGAAATGGAAAACAAGTATTCCTGCTGGTATGACAGCTCTGGAACATATTATTTCGGGAAACATGATCGGAGTTATTCAAGAGAAAATATTAAGAAAATTGAAGCCACTGTTCTCCATACTGTGATCCGTGCCGTACGTACCCTGCGGTCTGAGCGGTCCGAGTGAGGGGGCTGACGACGAGGTGATATCGGGGAGTGATGGGGGGATCGCCGGGGCTCCTGCTGTAAAACGGGGAAATCAATTTTCATACAGACTATAAATGTTTCAATATACGTAAGCATTGTTTTTTATATCATGTGTTAAAACTTAATATTATTATAATAACATTTATATGAATATCCAAATATCAACGCATGGGTAATATTGATGGAATGAAATAAGGAAACATCGAATTTCAACAGTGTCCATATCTCTTATTTGTAATCGTGGAAAATACTGTTCGTTGTTCTGAGACAATTAAGTATCAGTGTGGTGCAGGTATAAATCGAAAAGGACCACATTTTCCAATACATGTAGCATAAACAAATCACGCAAGAAGTATACAGTAACGTTTGCTCAATTAAGCAGGCATATCAACACAAAATATTACTTCAATAATTTGTTTTTTTTAGATTATTTATTATACTGTTTAATTAAAACATATACAATTAAACAAACTTGAGAGTTGTCGATAAAGCAAAATGTAATTTATATAAATAACGGATAAGATCAGAATGATAGCATAAGGAAGGTAAAGAGTATCTTAACGAGTGAAATATTGTTGTTGTTGTGATGCCAACTAACGTCATTTATAATCTATAAACACAGCAGTATATAAAGATTATATAAGGTAAATGAATGTTTTGATTTTCACATATTTACGCTATCATTCAAAAGATTGTAACTTTCTGACCAATATGACTAATATAAAGCGAGCAAATTATATGCCGACTTGTATGAGTTGCATGATGAGAAGGAAAAGGCATGGTTTAATATAGACATCAAAGCAGAAAGTAGGACGCAACTTGCTATCTTACAGCTAACACACGTGAAATAAAACAGGGTAAGGTAAGAACACACAATGAACATAGTTTTAGTAAAACAGTACCTGAAAAACTTATTGTTAACGAAATACTGTATCTTATTTATTTAACAACGATGTTAATGCTAGAACATGTAATGAAATTTAATATGAAAATCATAAATTACACAAATACAATGCAATTATGTGTAGAGTTGTTAAGTATCTATATATTGAAAATAGTTGGTGTATTATACAAATGAAAATGGGTGAAAATAAAAAGAGATGAACCACGAATACCACAGTTTGATTGTCTCCTGTTAGTTATATAATGGTAGCCATCATTTTGATTCCATGCGCGTGATATAAATTTTACGACGAATCAAACAAATAACGGAACATTTCGGTGATTGGTTAAGATGAACATTACTACTTATGATTGAAATTTCAGGAATCGTGCTGTGCTTGGCTGAACGCTTTATCCTGATGCTACTGAGTAAAGAGAACAAAAAACGTTCCACATCGCCAATACACAAGGGCACCATAGGACACGAGGAGACACCAAAACAAAAGGAAAATAATCCCCCACTAAATAACCATTGACCTACTCTAGACATAACAACACATATTTCAGGGACGGGGTATACCTGGCGATAACTCTAGACATAACAACACAGATATCAGGGACGGGGTATACCTGGCGATAACTCTAGACATAACAACACAGATATCAGGGACGGGGGTATACCTGGCGATAACAACACAGATATCAGGGACGGGGGTATACCTGGTGATAACAACACAGATATCAGGGACGGGGGTATACCTGGCGATAACTTGATGTGTATGGATACTTACAACAAAAAACTGTTCGCCAGGTTGTACGTTCTGACGAGGGGGAGCTTCTCCATATCTCTGTGTAAAACACAAGTTATATCTCCAATCATGTCTTCGATTGATTAAATCTCGATGATCAAAAACGTTTAAATCTTTACTTGTTCTCTCCCTTAGATTGTCTTTTAACAAACCTATTTTCATGTCACCAAGGTTATGTATGCTTCTCCAGTAAATCCAAACCATTTTTTTCAGTATTGATAACCAGTTAGGTGTGTAAAATATTAATAAAAAAAACCTTTGCTAGATGAAAAGCCAACTTTCAGGTAAACCTAAGTCATGCTCGTTTAAAAATCAAAAGGATGGTAGATTACCGATATCCAAGATAGAATTAGAATACATTCAAAAGAAATGGATATGCTATACATTGCCTCTGTTTTGTTGATACAGCTGACAGTTAACATATCGGTAATATTTCTATTGTCGTATGTCTATATCGTTTTATTTTGTAGGGTATATTAAAATTGTAAACAGGTATAATATCTCTTTAGTTATTATTGATTGTATCTAATCAATTTTGAGGCAATTTTACAGGAATACGTAAGAATGTTATAATAAGAATAAAAGTAAAATCCGAAAAAGAAATGTCTAGCCGTCAAACAATACAAACATCCCGGTAAGCAGTAAGAAATCCAGGGGCGATAGTACGAGGCCTGTCAGTTAACACTTGGGGTTGTATTTATAGTTATGTTTGACCAATAGCAACATATTGGTAAACGATGGTTGTTCTGTCCCCTTATATACGTGTTAAGCTAACAGACCTCGTTCTGTCATGCCCAGAACTACAGCACACAGCCTTCTCCTCAGTACTTACAGGATCTATGAACTCCTTGGGAGCCTCCCTGAAGTATCTAGGTTCTCCCTGCAATTTCAGGATAAACAGATTTAGCATTATAGTCATATACATCTACACACGGAGATTTAAATTATCTATCTGATTATGACATACGAAATCTAAATGGGAAACGATAACGTGATCATAGTAAACGAACACACAGATAAATCAGGCTTATGGTTCGCATTCACATACATTTCTTTATTTATGATGTATGATCTGCTCCAGTCTTTCCAATTACTATGTTAGCTGACTATCAAAGATTTGCAAAAGGTATCGAAGTTAAAATCAATGAAAAAGTTAATTTCTCTTAAATTTAACCACTACATAATACTTCTTGTAAAATATCCCTATTAACTTCCAATCTGAAAGACGAATAACAAACATCAAGACACTTCATACATCGCAATCATAATTCCCCCATTAATATATTACTGACAATATGTAATTTCATAGAGGATATCTAACAGTGTCTTCAGTAATATCATAGTAAATATATTTCACGGGTGTGGCTAATATTTTGATAACTTTCACAGGTGCGCAGCACGGGTGAAATATATCAAAAGATTAGCCCCACGAGTGAAATGAATGGGGTATTACTGAAGACACTGTTAGATATTCCATTAATTATATTTAAATCAAATTATAATAATTACTTTAATAAAGTAGATACTTAAGTTCATATTTGTAATTAAGTACTCCAGATTACTATCTCTATGTAATTATTTAATAAAAAATCCCGTCATATCTACTCGAATCTAAAATGTTCGGGAGTGGGGAAAATGCAGAGTTGTTGTTTCACCACTTCTCCTGATGATCAAATATCAAATGTATTTGTAAGTTATACCTAATCACTGTTAGTGATGACTCTGGTTTTTCTCACACTTTCTACAGAGCGCTTAACTTAACTAAGGACTTGGAGACGCTGACACCGTCACGGTTTCATTTGACATGAGTTTCCTGCATAGTTTGCTGGCTATTAACGTTGTGTTTCCCCAAAAGAAGAGTTCCCCCATGATACATAACATTTCTGATTAGTCTGGGCAGTAAAATGGACTGATGTCTCGGACGAATTTTCTTGAAGCCTGCGTATCGTTACGCTAACCACACAAGTGAGAAATCTCACTTTCATGGAATAAATAATTGTCAATATTTCACTGGTAAAAATGTAATAAACAGTCATGTTTACCATATATACACATTCAAAACTTACACGTGGACGACCGTCCTGGTAGTAACCACCTCGCGGGGAGGAGTCTCCGTTAGGGGGGTTTCCACGGGGCGACTTCTGTATTCAAACATATTTACAAGGTTATTTTTGGTATTGTTATATCTCGCATTAACATATGTAACAACTTTAAAAGTAGAATATTTTACTATCAT
Organism: Chlamys rubida; assembly: GCA_032359455.1. Lineage (NCBI taxonomy): Eukaryota > Metazoa > Mollusca > Bivalvia > Pectinida > Pectinidae > Chlamys > Chlamys rubida. Next base: position 29,481 of record JAUMHH010147256.1, on the reverse strand, counting down.
GTTAAATCACATTTTAATGATATTATAGCACTATAATATTGCACTAATGATTTTATTTAATATGAACATTATAATAGTATTATAATATCGCATGAAGACATATATCATAGTAGTGTATTTTCACATTGATACGCAAACGTACAAATCGCACAAAAAGGACAATAGGATGGTTAGAAAAAGGGGGAAAAAATATATACCAAAGCTTCAATACACAAGGTTATGTGAATACCTGTTTTATGTTTAATTATCATGTATGTTATTTCATATTATGGAAAACAAACATATCATTAAAATTACTTTTATCAATCGTTTTCTTTTGGTGATATTGAAATCAAATGCTAATATCAATGGCGTCATGTTAGAAGCACTATGTTTCCGAACGCAGATCTATTGAGCTATTCCAGCAGACATGGCATACATCTTATTAACCTTAAATGTTTCTGACTTATGCAGTTCATCTAATCTGATATCATGGTTGCAATTTATTGCTTGACTTTTGCCTATTTAAAACCAAATCAAAGCGATAATAAATAGCATCAGGGTAAGAGACAATTTAAACACCTAACACTATCAATGTAACCTTGATCATAGGCTTGCAACCAGAGGCTATACCAGATGACCTGGAAAGCATTATACTGATCGGATCTACCCTACACGTGAAATCTGTGATGGTGTCAAATCAGTAAATAAAAGAAACACTTAACGCTTAAAACAATCGATATCAGAAATATACTAGGTTCATATCTTACAGAATAAGATTGCATGGAAAAACATGAATTTTCGAGTACTCTTGATAGGTATTTGTGTTAAAATAGATAATATTTACAAGGAAACTGACCTCGTTTATTGAGGGATGTATACATAGAACTGTGATCGTTTAAACATCTACAACACCTATTGTGATTCTAGAGAGGGCATAAAAGTAAGTAAACAGACAATTAGCCTGGTTTACATTAGATGTTGTCTAGTAGCTTATATAATGTTCTAAACTAAATGATATATCAATAAATAATAATCGTTAAACGTACTCATGTGATAACACCATAAACGACCTACACATGTACGCTATCGCTCTATTGTAAGGGTAAGCGCTGACTAACCACCGTTTATTAATTTATTGTCCGTACCTACTCTCTTCTCGATGGGACATCGAGAACATGTTCACACGGTAATATCACCACTCCAAAACATATCAATCAATGTTTGGTATTACACATGTCTAGTTCAAGCCTTGTTCACCTGACTACATTGTATGTCAGGTTTGCTCTGGCTTTTCTGAATAAGATAAATACATGTCACGCAATTCGTTTAAGAACCTTACTTTTCATCGATGTTTTAGATAGATTTGAATATACATAATTAAACGTCATCTAGACTACAGCATCTCTCGTGGAATATTTAGCTACATAATGTAAAATGATACCTGGCGGTGACTGGTTTTAAAGCGAAGCTTAGTCTGCTTTGTTCGGAGAAAACTTTATTCATGATAAGTAAAAGTAAATGGAATGTTAGCCTTACTGAGAAAAATGTCACGAAACCAGGATAGGATATCGATACAGTCATTTGGAAGGCCACCGACAAAGTCTTGGTCTTTTGTTTACACTGGTTTATTTATTTGTATCTCTGTTTCACGTGCATTTTGACTAGCATGTTACCATTCATGATACACACAAAAATCTTGTTTAATCCCAATACAGAACAACTTACTTTCATGCATCGCAAAATTATTGCAATACAATGACACAATATCAGTTTTATGTTATTTGATGTTTTGTACGAATTTACAGAGTAGAGGGACATGATAAACTGACATATCATTGAATAACCTACACAATATACATTCGTATATTAATGTATCCATTTCATTGAGATATTTAAATGTTTTGTACTCCTGACATTCCGTTGTATTTAAAAGTTATAAATGTAAAATATGAATGCCGTACAAACCTCTAAGATGATTTTAAAAAACAACTCAACACTGAGCAAAGGCAATGCTTACTACCAAGGGGAAGGAGACACATTAATTAACTGTAAGTTAGCTGTAATTAGTTCTATTAACGGGAGTCCCAGTGCGTGTCTAATAGAGTGGCTATGGTGATGCTGATCAACACTGTGCCTTACCTACAGTACCTACAGTAATACAAGTATACAGTTGACACGTCAAGGGAAATCAATTACCCTTTACTTATACAATACTATGGCAAAAATCAGTCGTGGTGTAGTTTATCTATATTTCATCAGGGTCAATAGAGGGTTAGTTACTGGAAACACATTTCAGTTGAATACTAAGTGACTGTGCCAAAACGCATTGACGTTAAATACGCAATGGGAATGAAGTGTGACTGTAATATCATTTGGTACAGATTCATCTATGGATAACATTAATAATTGTATTCTATATATCTATTCCCAGACCATCCATCAAACGGTAGATGTGTTGGTGAAATGAAATGTTTATCAACGGGTTGATTAGGCACATCATGTTTCTTCGATTGATTAAAATCATGGAATGTGAATCATACCAGTTTAAAACTGGTTCCTTTAACCTTGTGTCCGTCCATTACGGAAATTTATAATATCCACAATGTTATATCAGGACAAATACTTGCATTTTAAAATCGGTAAAAGGTATTAAAACTCAATACTATTGTTTGTTATTTTTCAAATATTAAAAGGAAACTTTGTTTTTCCTGTAAATTATTTGAATTTTAACTAACTAGATTAGATAATTAGGTCATCAGTCACTCATTTAAAAAAAACTGTCTATATATAGTATATATATTGATCAGGAATAGCACTGTATTTATACACTTATAATACAAACTGAAACATATGTATTATGCCATATTTTGTTATTACTCCATAGTATGTTATCTTGGTGTCGGCGTTAAAACACTTGTGTGCGATATCTTGATTATGGTCGTGTGTGTTTTTGGCAATGTTGTTAATAGATGTGCTAGTCTACACACGTATACTTTGGAGTTATACCTACATTGTGTTTTATACCTGAAGAGGGCCCTTCATGAATTGTGAATGTGAAAAACACATTTCCAGAAGCAAGGGCCCGTCATAAATAGTGAAGGGGAAAAAACATTTTCAGTAGCAGATGCATATTAGAGCAACATCTGTATACAAAATTTATATCCATTGGAAAATAAATTATGTAAAAGCAGTTGTCCATAGCCCTTACACTAAACCCCTGAACAGTAACTCGATCTGTAACAAAGGTACATGTTAACTCTGTGGTAAATCTCTGCCAAAATAAAACAAAGACTACCACCACTCCGACACATAAACCTCCTGTCTAGGCTAATTCTCTGTGTATGTGTTACGGTAGCCGTAATCCATTGTGGGTTTCATTATTGTTGAGAGATGGTGTGTTTAGAGGTGTCAAGTCCTACTTTATTATTATGCATTGAAACGAATGCAAATTCTAGCCAAATCAATTTAATTAAAGTAAGTGATAGACCGTTTAATTGTACATTAATCGCTTCTGTGCTTTGCTGTTATATATTACGCTAGAATGTTCAAATTTGAAATTCAATGAAGGTAAATAGATTGTCATGGAAGGCGATAGCAGGTCCGTAATATAACAAAAGTATTTCAAATCATATCCAGAAACAAAATGTTACAGTTTAGAATGAAACATTCAACATCAAAACATTTCCATAAAAAAACAACAAAGGAAATGAGGAGACAAATAGGAACTATTCAAAATATGTACCCTATGTTAGTAGGACATCTACTTGTTATAGCGTCCGTTACCCATAGTTCACCTGTTACAATTGTAAGACAATCCTCCATATACATACTGACCACCCCGACCTACATGCTATTTACCGGTTATTTACGATTTTGAAGCTCCGTATACAGATAAGTCAGTAACCATAGTAAAATAGAAATAGTCAGTTATCAGAAAAAACATCGTCAGTTAAAAAAAGATCAGTGAGTTGCCGTGAATAATTTCAAAATAAGTTCCTGTCGATAACAGGTAAGTCAGTTACTTTAAAATAGCATCAAGATAAATCAGTTCCCATTAATAGCCTAGTGATAAATCAGTTCCCATTAATAGCCTAGTGATAAATCAGTTCCCATGAAATCTCTTGTTAAGCTACTACGAGTAACAGTGTGATAGATAGAGATAAGTAAGTAACCACGAATAACGTCGAGATAAGGTCATAACATTGTCAGTGGTCATAAATAAAATAAATCAGTAAACAAAAAGCTTAAAGCTAAATAATTTATGTAGCCAAAATGACACGAAGAGAAGTCAGTTACCAAAAATTACATTCGAGAAAGATGTCTGTTACCACGAACAAAATCAGGAAATATTAATAATACGTGTATATAGATAAGTAAGTTACTACAAAATAGTATCGAATTAAGTGCATAACCTGCAAAAATAATATCGGAAAAATTCATTTTTCATGAACACTATCATACAAAATATGTATCATGAAGAAAATCGAGATAAGTGAGTTACTTTGAATGAAATATCGAATGAAGTCAGTTACTATAATAACATTGAGATAAGCTATTTATCATGAATAGCATCGAGACGAGTCAGTTTCTACAAATAACATCCAATTCAGTCAGTTATTACGAACAATAGGTAGAACAACTCCTCAACAAGTCAGTTGTACTTTTGTTTTCGTCCTTCAGTTTTAAATTCAAATGGTTTCCGTGTGTGTTGACACTTTGGTATATATTCATTTTTTTGCTTACCACAACTAAAATCCTGATATATACTCGATATTTAAGACATCAATATCAGGGTGTGGCTATTTATTTACACCCGTTCGATAGGTTAACGTTATACTTACGTTGTAATCATGGTTGTAGGTACTATGCTGGTAATACTGTAAAAGTAAACACATCAGATATATAAAATACATCAAAGGAATTACAAAGATAAAGTAATATATTTATAATACTATACTCAGTCTGGTAGTTATATATCTTCTTACCCTCTGTCAAAGGATTTAAACCATGTTGATTCAAATTATGTTGCATTTGTCTTTACCTATTTTGCTGCATCAGTTATATTATCAGCTTTGTATAAGACTCAAAGTTTTATACGGGATATTTGAATATATGAATGTACAAAAAAACCCATCATTAAATGCTTAAAATAACAATTTGATTCTACAAACTAAACACAAACTATAATAGCATGCTTCACACTTAACAAACAGGCCGTGCAGCAATGACGTCATACACACTAAGAGTTAGAACAAACTAGCCGATCACATGACCAGCTGTAACCCATCACACTTGGTGTAGTGTGTTGGCAAGTAACCTGTCAACTAGCACAGCAACAATCAGCTTGACCTACTCCTATACTGACCACATGTATCAACTTAGAATGGATCCTTCGTACATGTTAAGTGGTGTATATTCACTGTAATTCGCGGGATATTTAATTTGGCAATGTTCGTGGTAAAATAAATCTAAATCCACAGTGATAAACACTATAATGTAGGTTAAAAACAGTATAATATGTGTATTCTCGAGAACTTTTATACTGGTGACTTGACTGCCCAATTAAAATCCCGCAAATTCAAATATAGTTAGTCAGTTTACCTTGAAATGGAATAATAGGTATACTGTCGGTTCTTTAAAATATGAATTCACCAAGGTACAGTTTGGTTTTTTTCTGCTGCACTTGATGCTTTCTCTATTTGTTTAATTTAGTAGCAAGACAGCAAACTCAGAAGGAATCTGGTCAATGCGATGCTGTATTATTTATATATATATCCAATGTCAACACATTGATACATGTAGTCATTTTGTGTACCGTACTTATAAGTAAGTATTTAGACAATATGAAAACGTTCGTGCATCCAACCACTGCCACCGTTTAAATGGTCACAAGATAAGTTTTTCCACGTGTAGATGATCGTCATAAATGTGATATCTACATAATATGCGTTTATATTACATACTTGACAATTTCTCGAAATCATATATTCTGGACTTCAAGCATGTGACCAGTTCTCAAAACTCATGTAGAACAGTTTACTAGTGAATATCAATTTCTAAATATAGCTTTAAGGGAATTCCCTACACGTTTACCGTTGATAAACAGTTGTTTGGTTAAATGAGTATTTGAAAGGTTTATTATATATCAAATGAACTTTTAAAAGCAAATATATATTGTTTTTTCCAACTGGACTGCTTAGCCATGTAAGCTGTTTGATTTGAAGCCAGAAGTTTAACATGAAAAAACCTCGAATCTACACCATTTAATTTAGACTATTAAGTTTATTTTTCAAAACGTACTATTGACGCATGTAATAAAACAGTTATGGGCGTTTGTGATGGTAAATATGATCTGAGATGAACCTGAAAATGTTACATTGATCTTAGTTTCGCATCAGTCAAAATCACATTTAAAGGGCCACAATGCATCATATTCGCCATCACAAAAGGCCCTACGTGCGTGTCGATGTGAAGAGATGTTCTGTTCGGTTTTCCATCTTCTGTTATGTAGAAGCAATTGTTTACATCGTTAACAGAAATAACTAGATTATTATAATGATTTTCGGGAATGCAACTTTCATAAATCAATGTTGATGTTAAGTATTTTTGAAGCATTGTAAACGGAGCTTACATTGCTCGTGACTGAAATATCTGTTATCGTGATGTCGGGGAAAAGTTTAATTCTCTTTCGAGAAAAAAAAACAAAAAAAAAAACGAAAACATATGATTGGGAAAACGGACGAGTCGTCATTAAGACGCATCTACACAATTCTATATCGATATTAGTTCATGTTTATTCTATTAATGCCATGCTGTATAATCAATTAACCATAGTAATAACATTATGTATTTATGCCGATGACTTGTAAAGATGCAGGGATTAGTATATATTCTACTCTGATACATTAGAACAACTTGATCTTGTGGCATTATATGTTAAACAAGTCAGCTATTATCATGATTTAATCATGAGAAAATTGCAAATCAGATTTCGTATATATTGTTCACCATGCTATTACATGCATGATTAAGTATTCACCATGTCTTACAAAGTATTGCTAATGACAAGAGCAGCAGGATAGAGAGTTAAGTTGTTACACATTTAGCAGGAATTTATTGAGCAGAGGGTTTCCTACAGAAACCCAGATAATGCTGATGTCAATCTACTGGTACTGATCATGAGGATATAACATGAATGCAAGTCAGGCTATACAGCGTTAAGGGTAACAGTATACTTGCCCGTGCGTACACGTTTTCCTGAAACAATGGTTATGTAACAATCATTTGTTGTTCATACAAATGCATTGTCATTGCTATGTATCAATTTGTACCAGGTTGTAGGCATTTCATTTGCTAGAGCATTAGCAATGTCAGTTTAATTTGTGAAAAACGTGCAATTAATACTATTCTAATGATAACAGTAGTAGTATGGTTTATCATATAACGGCCACTTTAGCAACGACCTATATTGCCGACAGGCTCGCGAGCTATAGCAATTTCGGGCTTAATTGTAAAACGGACTTTCTTGACTTTGTCATCACAAAATACTAATTAAGAAGAAACTGGTGGCCTGATCGCCACAATAAAATCCAGTATTATACTCGTTGATAGAATGTTCTTTATTCAAAAGTATACAAACATGTTGATCGTTTTAATAAGCCACCACGATTAACCGTCGTTATAATACATTTCATGGTCTACAATTAGGTTACTAGAAAGCAAGTTCTACATTATAAAAGTGAAACTATTTATTACGATGCTGCAATGCAAGATGTCATATTGTACAACACAAATACCCACAATTCAAATATTCCAGAGAAGGTGTCATCATTTGCTGCGTACGCTAAAATAATTTGTTATTTCGGTTTAAATGTCCTAGTGACCAGTACCGTTACGTAGCTCTACAAACACGATCTAGCCCATAGGTCGGTAAGACACCTACCCTGTTCACCTTCATACCTAGCATGTTCTGGAACGAAAATATACACTTACACGAAATTAAGAACGTTGTTGTTTATACATTGTTGACCCTTTATGCAGTGAATGGCTAGTTATGTACTCTATGATGCATTGTATTTTTAATACGAGTAGTAATACTTGTCATATGCAATCAATGAAGCGCTGTATAGGAAATTATTACGGGGTATAACAGCTGAAGTATAACTATTTTGCCTTTCTTATGGTGCCACCATTACCTTACAGTGATGATAGGAACACGTCCCTCTCATAGTGGTGTTGAGGCACTACTTTGTATAGATCTGATTATAGCAATACTTACTATGTTTGTAAGGGAATTTCTCTCCTATAAAGTTGTTGAGGGCATTATTGTTGACAGTGCTTTTGACGGACTACACACATATAGCGTCGTTGCGGCACTGCTCTATCATAAGGTATCATTTTGCGCCACTGTGCCATTTAAGGGTTAGGGAGCGACTATTCAGTGCCCGTAAGTAAAAATAATAATGTCTAGGAATTATAGTATGCTGCAGTCATTTGATTTCAGGCTTGTCAATGACATAATTTTCAAATTTTTGGTGAGTATGTACAAAGAGATGTAGAGGGTTCTCAAAATGTAGGCGATTTTGATTGTAGAAACATATGACTCCGGGATTCAAATATCGGTGTCCCAAAAATCACTAATGCTGGTGATATACTAATGGTAAATGTGTAAACATATTGAAGATGAGGTTTTAGTGTGTTTGTCATTCATTTTCATATTTTATTACTTTCATACATATTTTTGTCTGTGTGATATGAACAGATTTATATAGTAATATCTCCTTTCCAGGCAGATCTCGTTTTCCAACATGTGTCCGGTCGGATATCGATATCTTATCACAGATCTTGTCCCACAAAGGCATGTTTAGCAACGAGATCGAAGACGAATGCGAATAATTAGTTTCAGCTCTTTTACTACAGCTCTTGAGCATAAAAGTAACCATGAACTATTTTCTATTTACTCTGAGTTAAAATGCTCTCATAAGGCCTCCTATGGATCCCATGGCAATCAACGCTTTCTATGGATCACATGGCAATTAACGCTTTCTATGGATCACATGGCAATTAACGCTTTCTATGGATCACAT